>NW_025569837.1:0-133953 GCF_020424385.1 Procambarus clarkii | reverse complement strand
GGACAAGAAACCGGAGCTGCAGTTAAAGCAGGAAACTCTGTAAATAGTTGGAGGCTCTCAAATGGGTGTTCGACTTTACAAACAGAGATGCTAGCCATTCAAAAGGCTTTGGAACATGTTCTTGCTGAACACCGACAACATGTTATCATACATACAGATTCGAGAACCGCCATTGAAACCTTGCAACAAGAACACATATGTGATAACACACATCTGATCACAAATGTCATATCATTAATGCAAACTCTCAAACGACAAGGCCGACGGGTACTTATCAACTTATCATGCCAAGTCATGTGGGAATAATAGGAAATGACATTACAGATGAAGCTGCAAAACTTGCAACTAATAGAAGATATGTAGACATTTACAGCTTCAGGGGGCCGTGGACAGCTTCAGGGGGGCCGAGGACAGATTCAGGGGGCCGTGGACAGCTTCAGAGGGGCCGAGGACAGATTCATGGGGGCCGAGGACAGCTTCAGGGGGCCGTAGACAGCTTCAGGGGGTCGTAGACAGCTTCAGGGGGCCGTGGAGAGCTTCAGGGGGGCCGTGGACAGCTTCAGTGTGCCGTGGACAGCTTTAGGGGGCCGCGGACAGCTTCAGGGGGCCGTAGACAGCTTCAAGGGGTCGTAGACAGCTTCAAGGGGTCATGGACAGCTTCAGGGAGCCTTGGACAGCTTCAGGGGGCCTTGGACAGCTTCAGGGGGTCGTAGACAGCTTCAAGGGGCCGTGGTAATCTCCAGCAGTTGCAGGAGAGAGGACACGGACGGTGATGGCCCGGGTGGTGACAGTGGTGGTGGTGGTCTTCACATGTGCCCAATTGTTCCCATCCTCCTGTCTGTCACCCTTCCCCTCTCGTCTTCCTCACCTGACACCTTCCATGACCTCCTGCTGTGGTCCACACCTGCAGCGGTCCACACCTGCAGCGGTCCACACCTGCTGTGGTCTACACCTGCAGCGGTCCACACCTTCTGTGGTCCACACCTTCTGTGGTCCACACCTGTGGTCCACACCTGCTGTGGTCTACACCTGCAGCGGTTCACACCTTCTGTGGTCCACACCTCCTGTGGTCCACACCTGCTGGGGTCCAAACCTGCTGTGGTCCACACCTGCATTGGTTCACACCTGCTGTTGTCAACACCTGCAGAGATCCACACCTGCAGTGGGCCACACCTGTGGTGATGCACACCTGCAGTGGTCCACACCTGCAGTGGTCCACACCTGCAGTGGGCCACACCTGCAGTGGTCTTCACCTGCAGTGGTCCACACCTGCAGTGGTCCACTCCTGTGGTGATGCACACCTGCAGTGGTCCACACCTGCAGTGGTCTTCACCTGCAGTGGTCCACACCTGCAGTGGTCCACACATGCAGTGGTCCACACCTGCAGTGGTCTTCACCTGCAGTGGTCCACACCTGCAGTGGTCCACACCTGCAGTGGTCAACACCTGTGGTGATGCACACCTGCAGTGGTCCACACCTGCAGCTGTCCACACCTGCAGCTGTTCACACCTGCAGCGGTCCACACCTGCAGTGGTCCACACCTGCAGTGGTCCTCACCTGCAGCGGTCCACACCTGCAGGGGGCCACACCTGCAGTGGTCCACACCTGCAGTGGTCCGCACCTGCAGTGGTCCTCACATGCAGTGGGCCACACCTGCAGTGGTCCACACCTGCAGTGGTCCACACCTGCAGTGGTCCACACCTGCAGTGGTCCACACCAGCAGTGGGCCACACCTGCAGTGGTCCACACCTGCAGTGGTCCTCACCTGCAGCGGTCCACACCTGCAGTGGTCCACACCTGCTGTGATCCACACCTGCAGTGGGCCACACCTGCAGTGGGCCACACCTGCAGTGGTCCACACCTGCAGCGGTCCACACCTGCAGTGGTCCACACCTGCAGTTGTCCACACCTGCAGTGGTCCTCACCTGCAGTGGTCCACACCTGCAGTGGTCCACACCTGCAGTGGTCCACACCTGCAGTGGTCCACACCTGCAGTGGGCCACAGTAGGTGGTCCTCCATCAGCAGAAAGACATGAAGAAGGGGAGACAACAAGGACAGAGCTTCAGGACAATGTACAAGTGAACTCGGAGAATGGGTACTAGAGGAAACCCAGACATAATAGCACTCACAGAAACAAATCTAACGAAAACCATAGCAAATGCAGTGTTCCCACAGGACTACTGTGTAGTGAGGAAAGAGAGAGAAGGAAGAGGTGGTGGTGGTGTAGCTCTGCTGGTAAGAAAAGGCTGAAGTTTTGAGGAGATGGTTATTCAGGGCTGTGAAGGTTTCAGTGACTACATAACAGGTACCATTGCAACTGGAGGACAAAAAACCACCCAAAAGTGTCAGGAGGCAGTAAACAGGTTTATCTCGGCCCAAAAGGAAAAATCCGAGAAGCAAAAGAAGAATCCATGATTTAATAAGGCATATATGGAAGCAAAGGAACTGAACAAAAGGGAGTGGAGGAACTTCGGAAATAATAGAACACCAGACAGTAGAGAGAGATACCAGAGAACCAGGAATGAGTTTGTTAGTGTGAGAAGAGAAGCTGAGAAAAAGTATGAAAATTATATTAGCTAACAAAGCCAAGACCGAACCAAAGCTACTCCACAGTCACATCAGGAGGAAAACAACAGTGAAAGAACAGGTGAGGACAGGTACACAAAGAATGACAAAAATGTGTGCGAAGAACTCAACAAGAGATTCCAGGAGGTCTTCACAATAGAACGAGTTGAAGTCCCTGAACTAGGAGAGGCATTAAACCAGGCTGTGGTGGGTACTAAACCACACAACCGGGCTGTGGTAGGTATGTGGGCCTGCGGGCCGCTCCTAGCAACAGCTTGGTGGACAAACTCTCACAAGTCAAGCCTGGCCACAGGCATGGCTTGGGGAGTAGAAGAACTCCCAGAACCCCATCAAGCAGGCGGTCTTCGAATAATTAGAAATTACCAGAGATCAGGTAAAGAGGCTTCTGTTGGATCTGAACGTGAGAAAGGCTGTTGGTCCAGACGGGATCTCACCATGGGTACTGAAAAAGTGTGCAGAGGCACTTTGCTTGCCACTCTCCATAGTGTATAGTAGGTCACTGGAGACGGGAGACCTACCAGAAATATGGAAGACGGCAAATGTGGTCCCAATATACAAAAAGGGAGACAGGCAAGAGGCACTGAACTACAGGTCAGCGTCCTTAACTTGTATACCATGCAAGGTGATGGAGAAGATCGTAAGAAAAAACCTGGTAGTACATCTGGAGAGAAGGGACTTCGTGACAAATTGTCAACAAGGGTTCAGGGAGGGTACATCTTGCCTGACTGGCTTAATAGAATTCTACGACCAGGTGACAAAGATTAAGCAAGAAAGAGAAGGCTGGGCGGACTGCATTTTCTTGGACTGCCAGAAAGCCTTTGACACAGTACCGCATATGAGGCTGGTACATAAGCTGGAGAGACAGGAGTAGCTGGTAAGGTGCTCCAGTGGATAAGGGAGTAACTAAGCAATAGGAAGCAGAGAGTTACGGTGAGGGGTGACACTTCAGATTGGCGTGAAGTCACAAATGGAGTCCCACAGGGCTCTGTACTCGGTCCTATCTTGTTTCTGATATATTTCAATGATCTCCCAGAGGGTATAGATTCATTTCTCTCAATGTTTGCTGACGATGCCAAAATTATGAGAAGGATTAAGACAGAGGAGGAGTGCTTGAGGCTTCAAGAAGAACTAGACAAGCTGAAGGAATGGTCGAACAAATGGTTGTTAGAGTTTAACCCAACCAAATGTAATGTAATGAAGTTAGGTGTAGGGAGTAGGAGGCCAGATACTAGGTATCATCTGGGAGATGAAATTCTTCAAGAGTAAGAGAGAGAAAATAACTTGGGGGTTGACATCACGCCAGACCTGTCCCCTGCAGCACATATCAAGAGGATAACATCAGCGGCATATGCTAGGTTGGCTAACACACGAATGGCCTTTAGAAACTTGTGTAAGGAATCATTCAGAACTTTGTATACCACATATGTCAGGCCAATCCAGGAGTATGCAGCCCCAGCATGGAGTCCATATCTAGTCAAGGATAAGACTAAACTGGAAAAGGTTCAAAGGTTTGCCACCAGACTAGTACCCGAGCTGAGAGGTATGAGCTACGAGGAGACTCTACGGGAATTAAACCTCACTTCGCTGGAAGACAGAAGAGTTAGGGGGGCATGATCACCACATGAACAAATCCACAAGGGCCGTGACAAGAATTCGAACCTGCGTCCAAGAGCATCCCAGACGCTGCCTTAATCGACTGAGCTACGACAGGGTCAAAAGGTCGACATGGTCGATTTGTTCATTTGATGCATCACGCAATTGTGATTTGTGTGTGTAATGATTACCACATTTAAGATTCTGAAGGGAATCGACAGGGTTGATAAAGACAGGCTATTTAACACAAGGGGCACACGCACCAGGGGACACAGGTGGAAACTGAGTGCTCAAATGAGCCACAGAGATATTAGAAAGAACTTTTTTAGTGTCGGAGTGGTTGACAAATGGAATGCATTAGGAAGTGATGTGGTGGAGGCTGACTCCATACACAGTTTCAAGTGTAGATATGATAGAGCCCAATAGGCTCAGGAACCTGTACACCTGTTGATTGATGGTTGAGAGGTGGGACCAAAGAGCCAGAGCTCAACCCCTGCAAACACAATTAGGTGAGTACACACACACACACGGAGAGATAAATTGGGAATCAAGGACTCCCCATAGAGGGGATGAAACGTGGGGGAGCAAAGTTAGTAGATATTATTAGTAGTAGATATTATGTTAGTAGATATTAGATATAAGACAGGAATTTCCTAACATGTGAAGGAAGACACAAAGGAAACAGGAGGAGATGCACCGAGCCTATTAGACCTGATTTTCACCCAGAACGTAGAAGATATCGAGAATTTAGAGCATGAAATACCTCTAGGGGCCAGCGACCACTGTGTCCTAGTCTTTGACTACATGATGGAATTCAAACTTGTGACCATGGGACAAGAGGTCTGGGAAAGGAGAGTTGACTACAGGAAAGGGAACTATAGGAGGATATGGGACTATCTGGGAGAAGTGCAGTGGGAGGAAGAAATTAGAGGAAAAACAGTGCAAGATATGATGGACCTAGTCATACAGAAATGCCAGGAGGCCGAAGAGAGATTTATACCAACAGTAAAGGGAAAAAGTAAGAAGGGAATATAATAACCCATGGTTTAATAGAGAGTGTCAGGAAGCAAAAATGGCCAGCAGGCGGGAGTGGAGGAAGTACAGAAGACAAAGGACAGAGGACAACAGGATCAGATGCAACAGAGCTAGGAACGATTACATTAACATAAGACGAACATCGGAAAGGGACTATGAGAACGATATCGTGATCAAAGCGAAAAAGCCACCTAAGTTACTACACAGTCATATAAGAAGAAAAATGTCGGTGAACGACCAAGTGACAAGACTAAGGAAGACAGAGGGGGCATATACTGAAAGTGACAAGGAAATCTGCGAGGCACTGAATGCCAGTTTCCATGGAGTGTTCACAACCGAGCCTGAGCAGCTCCCATTGTTAGAAGGGATTACCCTAGATGAAAGACTATCAGATATAGAGGTGACAGCAGAGGAGGTAATGAAACAGTTGACAACACTGGATGCAACTAAAGCGGTTGGACCAGACAAAGTATCACCGTGGATACTAAAAGAGGCAGCGCAGGCCCTCAGCGTGCCTCTGGCAATGATCTTTAATGAGTCACTTATGTCGGGAGAATTGCCCAGTTGCTGGAAGAAGGCAAATGTCGTACCGATTTTCAAGAAAGGTGATAGGGAGGAGGCACTTAACTATAGACCTGTATCACTGACAAGCATCCCCTGTAAAATACTTGAAAGAATAATTAGGCTACGACTGGTTGCACACCTGGAGAACGTTAGGTTTGTGAACAAACATCAACATGGGTTCTGGAAAGGGAAATCGTGCCTAACAAACCTTTTGGAATTCTATGATAAAATAACGAGGATAAGACAGGACAGAGAAGGTTGGGCAGACTGCATATTTCTGGACTGCCAAAAAGCCTTTGATACAGTACCGCACATGAGACTGCTGTTCAAACTTGAGAGGCAGGCAGGGGTGGGAGGAAAGGTCCTAGCATGGATAAGGAACTACCTAACAGGAAGGAGCCAAAGAGTTACGGTAAGGGGCGAGAAGTCGGACTGGCGAACAGTAACGAGTGGAGTACCTCAAGGATCGGTGCTGGGACCAATTCTATTTCTAATATATGTTAACGACATGTTTACAGGAGTAGAGTCCTACATGTCAATGTTCGCGGATGACGCAAAGTTGATGAGAAGAGTTGTGACAGATGAGGATTGCAGGATCCTCCAAGAGGACCTGAACAGGTTGCAGAGATGGTCAGAGAAATGGCTACTGGAGTTCAACACGAGCAAATGTAAAGTTATGGAAATGGGACTAGGAGATAGGAGACCAAAGGGACAGTACACAATGAAGGGGAACTGCCTACCTGTGACGACGCGAGAAAGAGACCTGGGCGTGGACGTAACACCTAATCTATCTCCTGAGGCACATATAAATAGGATAACGACAGCAGCGTACTCTACACTGGCAAAAGTTAGAACATCATTCAGAAACCTAAGTAAGGAGGCATTTAGGGCGCTTTACACTGCCTACGTGAGGCCAGTCTTAGAGTATGCCGCCTCATCATGGAGTCCCCATCTGAAGAAGCATATAAGGAAACTGGAAAAGGTTCAGAAGTTTGCAACGAGACTCGTCCCAGCGTTACGAGGGATGGGGTATGAGGAGCGCCTGAAGGAACTGTGCCTTACGACACTAGAAAAAAGAAGGGAGAGGGGGGACATGATAGGAACGTATAAAATACTCAGGGGGATTGACAGAGTGGACATAGACGAAATGTTCACACGGAATAGTAACAGAACGAGGGGACATGGGTGGAAGCTGGAAACTCAGATGAGTCACAGAGATGTTAGGAAGTTTTCTTTTAGCGTGAGAGTAGTGGGAAAATGGAATGCACTTAAGGAACAGGTTGTGGAAGCAAATACTATTCATAATTTTAAAACTAGGTATGATAGGGAAATAGGACCGGAGTCATTGCTGTAAACAACCGATGCTCGAAAGGCGGGATCCAAGAGTCAATGCTCGATCCTGCAGACACAAATAGGTGAGTACACACACACACTCAGAGGGAGGGGCCTGGTAACCTGGTGGACGCGCACTCGTAATTCTGTGGTGCGGGTTCGATTCCCGCACCAGGAGGAACTCAACAAGAGGTTCCAGGAGGTCTTCACAATAGAACAGGGTGAGGTCACTGTGCTAGGAGAAAGGGAGGTAAACCAGGCGGCCTTGGAGGAGTTCGAAATTACGAGAGAGGAGGTCAAGAGACACCTGCTGGATCTGGATGTTAGAAAGGCTGTTGGTCCAGATGGGATCTCACCATGGGTACTGAAAGAGTGTGCAGAGGCACTTTGCCTGCCACTCTCCATAGTGTATAGTAAGTCACTAGAGACGGGAGACCTACCAGAAATATGGAAGACGGCGAATGTGGTCCCAATATACAAAAAGGGCGACAGACAAGAGGCACTGAACTACAGGCCAGTGTCCTTGACTTGTATACCATGCAAGGTGATGGAGAAGATCGTGAGAAAAAACCTGGTAACACATCTGGAGAGAAGGGACTTCGTGACAAATCGCCAACATGGATTCAGGGAGGGTAAATCTTGCCTTACAGGCTTGATAGAATTCTACGATCAGGTGACACAGATTAAGCAAGAAAGAGAGGGCTGGGCGGACTGCATTTTCTTGGATTGTCGGAAAGCCTTTGACACAGTACCGCATAAGAGGCTGGTACATAAGCTGGAGAGACAGGCAGGTGTAGCTGGTAAGGTGCTCCAGTGGATAAGGGAGTATCTAAGCAATAGGAAGCAGAGAGTTACGGTGAGGGGTGAGACCTCCGATTGGCGTGAAGTCACTAGTGGAGTCCCACAGGGCTCTGTACTCGGTCCTATCTTGTTTCTGATATATGTAAATGATCTCCCGGAGGGTATCGATTCATTTCTCTCAATGTTTGCGGACGATGCTAAAATTATGAGAAGGATTAAAACAGACGAGGACTGTTTGAGGCTTCAAGAAGACCTAGACAAGCTGAAGGAATGGTCGAACAAATGGTTGTTAGAGTTTAACCCAACCAAATGTAATGTAATGAAGATAGGTGTAGGGAGCAGGAGGCCAGATACAAGGTATCATCTGGGAGAGGAAATTCTTCATGAGTCAGAGAAGGAAAAAGACTTGGGGGTTGATATCACGCCAGACCTGTCTCCTGCAGCACATATCAAGCGGATAACATCAGCGGCATATGCCAGGCTGGCCAACATACGAACGGCATTCAGAAACTTGTGTAAAGAATCATTCAGAACTTTGTATACCACATATGTCAGGCCAATCCTGGAGTATGCAGCCCCAGCATGGAGTCCATATCTAGTCAAGGATAAGACTAAACTGGAAAAGGTTCAAAGGTTTGCCACCAGACTAGTACCCGAGCTGAGAGGTATGAGCTACGAGGAGAGACTACGGGAATTAAACCTCACTTCGCTGGAAGACAGAAGAGTTAGGGGGGACATGATCACCACATTCAAGATTCTGAAGGGGATTGATAGGGTAGATAAAGACAATCTATTTAACACAAGGGGAACACGCACAAGGGGACACAGGTGGAAACTGAGTGCCCAAATGAGCCACAGAGATATTAGAAAGAACTTTTTTAGTGTCAGAGTGGTTGACAAATGGAATGCATTAGGAAGTGATGTGGTGGAGGCTGACTCCATACACAGTTTCAAGTGTAGATATGACAGAGCCCGATAGGCTCATGAATCTGTACACCTGTTGATTGACGGTTGAGAGGCGGGACCAAAGAGCCAGAGCTCAACCCCCGCAAAAACAACTAGGTGAGTACAACTAGGTGAGTACACACACACACACACGCGCGCGCACACACACACACACACACACACACACACACACACACACACACACACACACACACACACACACACACACACACACACACACACACACACACGCACACGCACGCACACGCACACGCACACGCACACGCACACACACACACACACACACACACACACACACACACACACACAGAAAGCCTTTGACACAGTACCCCATAAAAGGTTGTTACAAAAGTTGGAGCAACAGGCAGGAGTAAAAGGGAAGGTGCTCCAGTGGATAAGGGAGTATATAAGCAACAGGAAACAGCGAGTAACGGTGAGGGGGGAGGCATCAGAGTGGCGAGATGTCACCAGCGGAGTCCCACAGGGCTCAGTACTTGGACCCATCCTGTTCCTAATATATGTAAACGACCTTCCGGAGGGTATAGACTCATTCCTCTCAATGTTTGCTGACGATGCAAAAATTATGAGAAGAATCAAGACGGATGAAGATAGACAGAGACTACAGGACGACCTGGACAAACTGGAGGAATGGTCTAGAAAATGGCTGCTTAAGTTCAACTCAGGAAAGTGTAAGGTGATGAAATTAGGCGAAGGGAGCAGGAGGCTGAACACAAGGTATCATCTGGGAGGTGAAATCCTCTTCTCTATCCTGAAATAGAGAGAAAGATCTGGGGGTTGATATCACACCGAACCTGTCCCCAGAGGCCCACATCAAAAGAATATCATCAGCGGCATATGCTAGACTGGCCAACATAAGAACTGCCTTTAGAAACTTGTGTAAGGAATCGTTCAGGACCCTGTATACCACTTATGTCAGACCAATCCTGGAGTATGCAGCTCCAGCCTGGAGTCCATACCTAGTTAAACACAAGACAAAGTTAGAGAAGATTCAGCGGTATGCCACCAGGCTCGTCCCGGAACTGAGAGGATTGAGCTACGAGGAAAGGCTAAGGGAGCTGAACCTCACAACCCTGGAAAACAGAAGAGTAAGGGGAGACATGATAACCACCTACAAAATTCTCAGGGGAATTGACAGGGTGGACAAAAACAAACTCTTCAGCACGGGTGGGACACGAACAAGGGGACACAGGTGGAAACTTAGTACCCACATGAGCCACAGAGACGTTAGAAAGAATTTTTCAGTGTCAGAGTAGTTAGTAAATGGAATGCATTAGGCAGTGATGTGGTGGAGGCTGACTCCATACACAGTTTATAATGTAGATATGATAGAGCCCAGTAGGCTCAGGAACCTGTACACCAGTTGATTGACAGTTGAGAGGCGGGACCAAAGAGCCAGAGCTCAACCCCCGCAAGCACAACTAGGTGAGTACTAGGTGAGTACACACACACACACACACACACACACACACACACACACACACACACACACACACACACACACACACACACACACACACACACACACACACACACACACACACACACACACACACACACACCACTCTTCTCCTCTCTCCCTATTTCCTCCCACCCCTCAGGGCTCAGGGCTCTTCACACCTCAGTGACTGGGACTTTTCCTCATCCAGCTAGTGCCTTATCGTGCCCCCCCCCCCTCCTCCTCCCTTCCTTCTTTCCCCCCACTGGACCATTGGACCATCTCCCCCCCCTCCCTCTATGTACCCCTAACTTCCCTCCCTCCCTCACTCACTCCCTCCTACCCTCCTTCCTTCCCCTCCTACATTCGTTCCTTCGTTCATTCTTCCCCGCCCTCCCTCCCACCTCCCCCATACACACACATGACGAGAGATAAGATACTAACTCCGGGAAGCAATCACAGGGAGACAAACATGAGAGGAGCATACTCGGAGGATGGAGAGGGACAGGAAGCCTGGGTTATGGGAACACTCCAGCACATGTGGGAGGAATTCATTGAAGGACTGAAGGTAATGAGGGAGACAGTTGTCAACCTGCAGGATGAACTGAGGGCAGCAAAGGAGGAGATAAGAAGCCTGAAGGAGACTCCTTTCCATTACCAGACACAGACCGTCCCTCAGGGAGTTGGTGATGCTGCTGTTGAGGGGATTACACAACAGCACTCATTTGCTGAAATGCTTAAATGAGCACTGAAGCTAGGTCTGCAGTTAGGGAAGTTGCCATGGAAGTGGCTTCTTCTCAGGAAGTAGCTAGATGTACTAGCCAGATGATAGAGAGAAAAAGAGCAGTAGTAATAGTAGGCATTAAGGAGCAAACAGGGACTGGACGAGTGGAAAGGAGAGACAAGGACAAAGATGAAGTTAACGAAATCATTAAAGGAATAAAGATGGAGAGGGCTGACTAAGATATTGAAAAGGTTTTCAGGGTTGGACGGTACAACAAATGCAGAGACCGTGTGATAAAGGTGGTATTCAAGAGCGAGAGAACAAAAGAGGACTTGCTAGCAAGGAAGAGCAGACTAGCAAATGTACAGAAGTTCAAAAAGGTATTCCTGCAGAGGGATATGACAAGGGACGAGAGAGAGAGGGCAGCAGCTGCAAGGAAGGAGCGCAGGGAGAAAGAAAGGAATCAGGGAGCCACAACCCCGAGCCCTACAATCCCAGAGGGGAGTGGGGAACCCTCCACAAGCGACTCAACAGACACAGTGAGAGAAGCACCTCCCCCAGCCTCCACCCAATAGATGCCCTACCTGCCCCTACCCCTGGTGCCCAAGGTGCCCCCCTAGGGCATCCTCCTCCCCTCCCCAGGATCTCCCATCTCCCCCATCCCCCAAGCCCTCCCTAATCCTTCATGCCCTCCCTTTTCCCTCACCCCAAGCCCTCTATTCTCCCCCATCCCCCCTAAACCCTCCAGCATCCTCCACCCTCCTGAGTCCTCCCTTCTGCCCCACTCTCCTCAGCCCTTCCTTTTCCCCCTCGGCACTCCCTATCCCCCCAACCTCCCCCCCCAAGCCCTCCTTCCTTTTATGCCCCCCAAGCCCCCCATTCCCCCAAGCCCTCCCTCCTCCCATACCCCCCCAAGCCTCCCCTTTTCCCACACTCTCCAAAGCCTCCCCCTCTCACCCCCTCCCCGCAAGCCTCCCCCTCCCCCAAGCCCTCTTTTCTCCCCAAACCCCCAAACCCTCCCTCCTACACCATCCTCCCCGTACCGGATCCTTCCAGCCCCCGCACACCCCAGACGCCCCAGGTTCCCCTTCACAGGCCCCCCATCCCGGTCCCTCCCCATTTCCATGCTTCAGGGGAAGCATTAGGATCTGAGTAAGGACAGAAGAGAGTCAGCTTCAGGGTGATGTACTCGAACAACGATGGGATCACAAGCATGGCAAGTGAACTAAGGGAAAGAACACAAGAAGCGAACCCAGATGTAATTGGGGACACAGAAACAAAACTCTCAGGTATCATAATGAATGCGGTGTTTTCCCAGGACTACAGTGTAATAAGGAAAGAGAGGGAAGCACGGGGAGGAGGTGGAGTGGCCCTATTAATGAGAAAGTAATGGAGCTTCAAGGAGATGGCTATCCCGGGATGTGAGGAATTCAGAGACTACATTACAGGCACCATAACATTGGGAGGACCAAAAGTAGTAGCAGTAATATACAACCCTCCACCAAATGACAGAAGACCCAGTCAAGAGTATGACAACAACAACATGGCAGTTAACATTATAATTGAGAGGGCAGCCTCTGCTGCCTGTAGAAATAGATCCCACCTGCTCATCATGGGCGACTTCAATAACGGATAGATAGACTGGGAGAACAAGGAACCGCATGGAGGCGAGGATACGTGGAGAGCGAAAATAATGGAGGTGGCGACAAGAAACTTTCTCAGCCAACATGTCAGGGAACCCACTAGGATGAGAGGAAACGATGAACCAGCGAGACTCGACCTAGTCTTCACTCTGAATGACTCAGACATAAGGGAAATCGGCTATGAGGACCCAGTAGGAATGAGCGACCACAGTGTACTGGCGTTTCAGTATCTGGTTGAGGAAGGGTTATTGAACTCGAGGAGGGGAACTGAAAACAAAAAACTTGTATTCCGAAAGGGAAACTATGAAGAGTTAAGAAAATTCCTAACAGATATAGCATGGGAAACAGAGCTCAGGGGAAAGACGGCCCAAGACATGATGGACTACATCACGCAGAAGTGTAAGGACGCAGCAGACAAGTTTGTCCCAGTCCATAAGGAAAATAACGAAATACAGATGAGAAACCCATGGTTTAATCAGAGATGTAGGCTAGCTAAGCAGCAAAGTAAAAGGGCATGGAGAAACTATAGGAATAACAGGACACTGGAGAGCAGAGAAAGATACCAGAATGCCAGGAATGAATATGTCAGGATGAGAAGAGAGGCAGAAAGACAATACGAAAATGACATCGCAAGCAAGGCAAAGACTCAGCCTAAATTGCTGCATAGCCACTAACATCGCACATCATAAAAATTTTTGAGAGAGTGCTAAGAAGTAAGATCACAAAATACATGGAATCACAGCATCTCCATAACCCCGGACAACATGGTTTCAGAACAGGGCGCTCTTGCCTGTCGCAGTTGCTGGACCACTATGATATGGCATTAGATGCTATGGAAGACAAACAAAACGCTGATGTAATTTACACAGATTTCGCAAAAGCTTTTGATAAATGTAACCATGGCGTTATTGCACATAAAATGCGTTCAAAAGGAATTACCGGAAAAATAGGCAGATGGATCTACAATTTCCTGACTAACAGAACCCAATGTGTAATAGTCAACAAAATAAAATCCAGCCCATCAACCGTGAAGAGCTCAGTCCTCCAGGGTACTGTGCTTGCTCCAGTACTTTTTCTCATCCTCATATCGGACATAGACCAGAACACAACCTATAGCACTGTATCATCCTTTGCAGATGACACTAGAACGGAAAAATTGAAAATATAAAAACGGAAACCACGTACAAAACTCAGGCAAATCATAACATAGAACGAAAAGGCAATGTAAAGGATCTGGGTGTACTCATGTTGGAAGACTTTACCTTTAAAGAACACAATAAAGTAGCCGTCACAACTGCAAGAAAAATGACAGGTTGGATAACAAGAACTTTTCACGCTACAGATGCTATACCGATGATGATACTTTTCAAAACGCTTGTGCTCTCTAGAGTGGAGTACTGCTGCACAATGACAGCACCTTTCAAAGCTGGAGAAATTGCTGACCTGGAGAGCGTGCAGAGATCCTTTACTGCTAGAATCCACTCAGTAAAACATCTAAATTACTGGGACCGACTAAAGAGCCTAAATCTGTACTCCCTTGAGCGCAGGCGGGAGAGATACATAATAATTTACACATGGAAAATATTAGAGGGGCTGGTCCCAAACCTGCACACAGAAATAACATCACATGAGACGTGCAGAATACCCCGTTGAAGAGCAGAGGTGCAACAGGTACTCTGAGAGAGAACTATCAGCATCAGAGGCCCGAGACTGTTCAAC
The DNA here is from genome assembly GCF_020424385.1 of Procambarus clarkii. Classification (NCBI taxonomy): domain Eukaryota; kingdom Metazoa; phylum Arthropoda; class Malacostraca; order Decapoda; family Cambaridae; genus Procambarus; species Procambarus clarkii. Next base: position 119,533 of record NW_025569837.1, on the reverse strand, counting down.
ACGCTTCCACTACACATAAGGGACATAACTGGCCGACCCCTCACAGTGTTCAAGAGAGAACTATCAACATCAGAGGCCCGAGACTGTTCAACACGCTTCCACTACACATAAGGGACATAACTGGCCGACCCCTCACAGTGTTCAAGAGAGAACTATCAACATCAGAGGCCCGAGACTGTTCAACACGCTTCCACTACACATAAGGGACATAACTGGCCGACCCCTCACAGTGTTCAAGAGAGAACTATCAACATCAGAGGCCCGAGACTGTTCAACACGCTTCCACTACACATAAGGGGCATAACTGGCCGACCCCTCACAGTGTTCAAGAGAGAACTATCAACATCAGAGGCCCGAGACTGTTCAACACGCTTCCACTACACATAAGGGACTCTCTCTCTCTCTCTCTCTCTCTCTCTCTCTCTCTCTCTCTCCTCTCTCTCTCTCTCTCTCTCTCTCTCTCTCTCTCTCTCTCTCTCTCTCTCTCTCTCTCTCTCTCTCTCTCTCTCTCTCTCTCTCTCTCTCTCTCTCTCTCTCTCTCTCTCTCTCTCTCTCTCTCTCTGGGAGAGAGAGGGTGTGTGTGTGAGTGGGATAGAGGGTAGGGGAGGGGGAGGTGAATGGGGGTAGAGGAGAGGGGGTGAGGGGGGGGACAACCTGTGTGAACATATCATTAGAGTTGTTGACCATAACTCTTGCCTGTCGTGTCCAGTTGGTAATACTTCACACCTCCCCCCCCCCACAACCACACTACCACTACCCGGAAGTGAGAAGACACTGATGGGACATGATAGCGACATACAAGATACTGTCTGCCTCTTATAAGGTTGCCATGAACAGCCTATTTAAAGTGAGAGAAAGCAGGACAAGAGGTCACAGGTGGAAGCTGGACCACTGTACACCACCAGCTGGTACACTGTACACCACCAGCTGGTACACTGTACACCACCAGCTGGACCACTGTACACCACCAGCTGGTACACTGTACACCACCAGCTGGTACACTGTACACCACCAGCTGGTACACTGTACACCACCAGCTGGACCACTGTACACCACCAGCTGGTACACTGTACACCACCAGCTGGTACACTATACACCACCAGCTGGTACACTGTACACCACCAGCTGGTACACTGTACACCACCAGCTGGTACACTGTACACCACCAGCTGGTACACTGTACACCACCAGCTGGACCACTGTACACCACCAGCTGGACCACTGTACACCACCAGCTGGTACACTGTACACCACCAGCTGGTACACTGTACACCACCAGCTGGTACACTGTACACCACCAACTGGTACACTGTACACCACCAGCTGGTACACTGTACACTGTACTCTGTACACTGTACACCACCAGCTGGTACACTGTACACTGTACACCACCAGCTGGTACACTGTACACCACCAGCTGGTACACTGTACACCACCAGCTGGTACACTGTACACCACCAGCTAGTACACTGTACACCACCAGCTGGTACACTGTACACCACCAGCTGGACCACTGTACACCACCAGCTGGACCACTGTACACCACCAGCTGGACCACTGTACACCACCAGCTGGTACACTGTACACCACCAACTGGTACACTGTACACCACCAGCTGGACCACTGTACACCACCAACTGGTACACTGTACACCACCAGCTGGTACACTGTACACCACCAGCTGGTACACTATACACCACCAGCTGGTACACTATACACCACCAGCTGGTACACTGTACACCACCAGCTGGTACACTATACACCACCAGCTGGTACACTGTACACTGTACACCACCAGCTGGTACACTGTACACCACCAACTGGTACACTGTACACCACCAGCTGGTACACTATACACCACCAGCTGGTACACTGTACACCACCAGCTGGACCACTGTACACCACCAACTGGTACACTGTACACCACCAACTGGTACACTGTACACCACCAGCTGGACCACTGTACACCACCAACTGGTACACTGTACACCACCAGCTGGTACACTGTACACCACCAGCTGGTACACTATACACCACCAGCTGGTACACTATACACCACCAGCTGGTACACTATACACCACCAGCTGGTACACTGTACACCACCAGCTGGTACACTGTACACCACCAGCTGGTACACTGTACACCACCAGCTGGTACACTGTACACCACCAGCTGGTACACTGTACACCACCAACTGGACCACTGTACACCACCAGCTGGTACATTGTACACCACCAGCTGGTACACTGTACACCACCAACTGGACCACTGTACACCACCAGCTGGTACACTGTACACCACCAGCTGGTACATTGTACACCACCAGCTGGTACACTATACACCACCAACTGGTACACTGTACACCACCAGCTGGTACACTGTACACCACCAGCTGGAACACTGTACACCACCAGCTGGTACACTGTACACCACCAGCTAGTACACTGTACACCACCAGCTGGTACACTGTACACCACCAACTGGTACACTGTACACCACCAGCTGGTACACTGTACACCACCAGCTGGTACACTGTACACCACCAGCTGGTACACTGTACACCACCAGCTGGTACACTGTACACCACCAGCTGGACCACTGTACACCACCAGCTGGTACACTGTACACCACCAGCTGGACCACTGTACACCACCAACTGGTACACTGTACACCACCAACTGGTACACTGTACACCACCAGCTGGACCACTGTACACCACCAACTGGTACACTGTACACCACCAGCTGGTACACTGTACACCACCAGCTGGTACACTATACACCACCAGCTGGTACACTATACACCACCAGCTGGTACACTATACACCACCAGCTGGTACACTGTACACCACCAGCTGGTACACTATACACCACCAGCTGGTACACTGTACACCACCAGCTGGTACACTGTACACCACCAGCTGGTACACTGTACACCACCAGCTGGACCACTGTACACCACCAGCTGGTACATTGTACACCACCAGCTGGTACACTGTACACCACCAACTGGACCACTGTACACCACCAGCTGGTACACTGTACACCACCAGCTGGTACACTGTACACCACCAGCTGGTACACTGTATACCACCAACTGGACCACTGTACACCACCAGCTGGTACATTGTACACCACCAGCTGGTACACTATACACCACCAGCTGGTACACTGTACACCACCAGCTGGTACATTGTACACCACCAGCTGGTACACTATACACCACCAGCTGGTACACTGTACACCACCAGCTGGTACATTGTACACCACCAGCTGGTACACTATACACCACCAACTGGTACACTGTACACCACCAGCTGGTACACTGTACACCACCAGCTGGTACACTGTACACCACCAGCTGGTACATTGTACACCACCAGCTGGTACACTATACACCACCAGCTGGTACACTGTACACCACCAGCTGGTACATTGTACACCACCAGCTGGTACACTATACACCACCAGCTGGTACACTGTACACCACCAGCTGGTACATTGTACACCACCAGCTGGTACACTATACACCACCAACTGGTACACTGTACACCACCAGCTGGTACACTGTACACCACCAGCTGGTACACTGTACACCACCAGCTGGTACACTGTACACCACCAGCTAGTACACTGTACACCACCAGCTGGTACACTGTACACCACCAACTGGTACACTGTACACCACCAGCTGGTACACTGTACACCACCAGCTGGTACACTGTACACCACCAGCTGGTACACTGTACACCACCAGCTGGTACACTGTACACCACCAGCTGGACCACTGTACACCACCAGCTGGTACACTGTACACCACCAGCTGGTACACTGTACACTGTACACCACCAGCTGGTACACTGTACACTGTACACCACCAGCTGGTACACTGTACACTGTACACCACCAGCTGGTACACTGTACACTGTACACCACCAGCTGGTACACTGTACACTGTACACCACCAGCTAGTACACTGTACACCACCAGCTGGTACACTGTACACCACCAGCTGGTACACTGTACACCACCAGCTAGTACACTGTACAACACCAGCTGGTACTCTGTACACCACCAGCTGGTACACTGTACACCACCAGCTGGTACACTGTACACCACCAGCTAGTACACTGTACACCACCAGCTGGTACTCTGTACACCACCAGCTAGTACACTGTACAACACCAGCTGGTACTCTGTACACCACCAGCTGGTACACTGTACAACACCAGCTGGTACACTGTACACCACCAGCTGGTACACTGTACACTGTACACCACCAGCTGGTACACTGTACACCACCAGCTGGTACACTGTACACTGTACACCACCAACTGGTACACTGTACACCACCAGCTAGTACACTGTACACCACCAGCTGGTACACTGTACACCACCAGCTGGTACACTGTACACCACCAGCTGGTACACTGTACACCACCAGCTGGACCACTGTACACCACCAGCTGGACCACTGTACACCACCAGCTGGACCACTGTACACCACCAGCTGGTACACTGTACACCACCAGCTGGTACACTGTACACCACCAGCTGGTACACTGTACACCACCAGCTGGTACACTGTACACCACCAACTGGTACACTGTACACCACCAGCTGGTACACTGTACACCACCAGCTAGTACACTGTACACCACCAGCTGGACCACTGTACACCACCAGCTGGTACACTGTACACCACCAGCTGGACCACTGTACACCACCAGCTGGACCACTGTACACCACCAGCTGGTACACTGTACACCACCAGCTGGACCACTGTACACCACCAACTGGTACACTGTACACCACCAGCTGGTACACTGTACACCACCAGCTGGACCACTGTACACCACCAGCTGGTACACTGTACACCACCAGCTGGACCACTGTACACCACCAGCTGGACCACTGTACACCACCAACTGGTACACTGTACACCACCAGCTGGTACACTGTACACCACCAGCTGGTACACTGTACACCACCAGCTGGACCACTGTACACCACCAGCTGGACCACTGTACACCACCAGCTGGTACACTGTACACCACCAGCTGGACCACTGTACACCACCAGCTGGTACACTGTACACCACCAACTGGTACACTGTACACCACCAGCTGGTACACTGTTGTTTGAACTAATTGGAGTAATTAGTTAATTAGTCCGTTATGGACAAATTGGACTAATTCACTTCTTCAAAAGCTAAGTTTGTGTGGCCCAATCGTCTATTTTGGTACGTTTGGGCAGGTAATTATCCCCCCTCTGGTGGCCGGCATCTCCTACCCAGCCTAAACTCTCTTAAATAAAGACTTTGCTCTCTAGAGCCTATAAATCCCGCCTGCTTCACTTATGTTTTCCTCTATAGCCTCTATTAACTGTCTAACGAGGCTGTTACTATGAAAAGTGAGCGCATTAATTAGGCCCCGGTAAGCTGGGGCTCTTCCTCAACCACAATGCATCTATTAGGGAACACTTCGCGTTATTAAATATTAATTAGGTGTAATTTTCCGTCAGGTCTAAGCGGGTCGCGGAACATGTAAACAAAGATGGCGGCCGGTGGCGGTCTGCGCAACGCGATGCGTCCTTCTTTGGTGGTTGTTTTCTTGTGGTGGAGTGACGTCACGTGATGAGGTATTTGGCAGCTGTTATGATGCAGGCAACCTCAGGCAGCCACCTCAGGCAGCCACCTCAGGCAGCCACCTCAGGCAGCCGTCATGGTGATGGACCACCTCAGGCAGCCGTCATGGTGATGGACCACCTCAGGCAGCAGTCATGGTGATGGACCACCTCAGGCAGCAGTCATGGTGATGGACCACCTCAGGCAGCCGTCATGATGGACCACCTCAGGCAGCCGTCATGATGGACCACCTCAGGCAGCCGTCATGATGGACCACCTCAGGCAGCCGTCATGATGGACCACCTCAGGCAGCCGTCATGATGGACCACCTCAGGCAGCCGTCATGATGGACCACCTCAGGCAGCCCTCATGATGGACCACCTCAGGCAGCCGTCATGATGGACCACCTCAGGCAGCCGTCATGATGGACCACCTCAGGCAGCCGTCATGATGGACCACCTCAGGCAGCCGTCATGATGGACCACCTCAGGCAGCCGTCATGGTGATGGACCACCTCAGGCAGCCGTCATGATGGACCACCTCAGGCAGCCGTCATAGTGATGGACCACCTCAGGCAGCCGACATGATGGACCACCTCAGGCAGCCGACATGATGGACCACCTCAGGCAGCCGTCATGATGGTCCACCTCAGGCAGCCGTCATGGTGATGGTCCACCTCAGGCAGCCGTCATGATGGACCACCTCAGGCAGCCGTCATGGTGATGGACCACCTCAGGCAGCCGTCATGGTGATGGACCACCTCAGGCAGCCGTCATGGTGATGGTCCACCTCAGGCAGCCGTCATGATGGACCACCTCAGGCAGCCGTCATGATGGTCCACCTCAGGCAGCCGTCATGATGGACCACCTCAGGCAGCCGTCATGGTGATGGTCCACCTCAGGCAGCCGTCATGATGGACCACCTCAGGCAGCCGTCATGATGGACCACCTCAGGCAGCCGACATGATGGACCACCTCAGGCAGCCGTCATGATGGTCCACCTCAGGCAGCCGTCATGATGGACCACCTCAGGCAGCCGTCATGGTGATGGTCCACCTCAGGCAGCCGACATGATAGTCCACCTCAGGCAGCCGTCATGGTGATGGTCCACCTCAGGCAGCCGACATGATGGACCACCTCAGGCAGCCGTCATGGTGATGGTCCACCTCAGGCAGCCGACATGATGGACCACCTCAGGCAGCCGACATGATGGACCACCTCAGGCAGCCGACATGATGGTCCACCTCAGGCAGCCGTCATGATGGTCCATCTCAGGCAGCCGTCATGATGGACCACCTCAGGTAGCCGTCATGATGGTCCACCTCAGGCAGCCATCATGATGGACCACCTCAGGCAGCCGTCATGATGGACCATCTCAGGCAGCCGTCATGATGGTCCACCTCAGGCAGCCGTCATGGTGATGGACCACCTCAGGCAGCCGTCTTGGTGATGGACCACCTCAGGCAGCCGACATGATGGTCCACCTCAGGCAGCCGTCATGATGGTCCACCTCAGGCAGCCGTCATGGTGATGGACCACCTCAGGCAGCCGTCATGGTGATGGACCACCTCAGGCAGCCGTCTTGGTGATGGACCACCTCAGGAAGCCGACATGATGGACCACCTCAGGCAGCCGACATGATGGTCCACCTCAGGCAGCCGTCATGATGGTCCACCTCAGGCAGCCGTCATGATGGACCACCTCAGGCAGCCGTCATGATGGTCCACCTCAGGCAGCCGTCATGATGGTCCACAGGCAGCTGTCATGATGGACCACCTCAGGCAGCTGTCATGATGGACCACCTCAGGCAGCCGTCATGATGGACCACCTCAGGCAGCCGTCATGGTGATGGACCACCTCAGGCAGCCGTCTTGGTGATGGACCACCTCAGGCAGCCGACATGATGGACCACCTCAGGCAGCCGTCATGATGGTCCACAGGCAGCTGTCATGATGGTCCACCTCAGGCAGCTGTCATGATGGACCACCTCAGGCAGCCGTCATGATGGACCACCTCAGGCAGCAGTCATGATGGTCCACCTCAGGCAGCTGTCATGATGGACCACCTCAGGCAGCCGTCATGATGGACCACCTCAGGCAGCCGTCATGATGGACCACCTCAGGCAGCCGTCATGATGGTCCACCTCAGGCAGCCGTCATGATGGACCACCTCAGGCAGCCGTCATGATGGACCACCTCAGGCAGCCGTCATGATGGACCACCTCAGGCAGCCGTCATGATGGACCACCTCAGGCAGCCGTCATGATGGACCACCTCAGGCAGCCGTCATGATGGACCACCTCAGGCAGCCGTCATGATGGTCCACCTCAGGCAGCCGTCATGATGGACCACCTCAGGCAGCCGTCATGATGGACCACCTCAGGCAGCCGTCATGATGGACCACCTCAGGCAGCCCTCATGATGGACCACCTCAGGCAGCCGTCATTATGGACCACCTCAGGCAGCCGTCATGATGGACCACCTCAGGCAGCATTCATGATGGACCACCTCAGGCAGCCGTCATGATGGACCACCTCAGGCAGCCGTCATTATGGTCCACCTCAGGCAACCGTCATGATGGACCACCTCAGGCAGCCGTCATGATGGACCACCGCAGCCACCTCTTGCAGATGTCTCAGGCAGCCACCTCAGGCAGCCACCTCTGGCAGCCACCTCAGGCAGCCACCTCAGGCAGCCACCTCAGGCAGCCACCTCAGGCAGCCACCTCAGGCAGCCATCTCAGGCAGCCATCTCAGGCAGCCATCTCAGGCAGCCACCTCAGGCAGCCACCTCTGGCAGCCACCTCAGGCAGCCACCTCAGGCAGCCACCTCAGGCAGCCACCTCAGGCAGCCACCTCAGGCAGCCACCTCAGGCAGCCACCTCAGGCAGCCACCTCAGGCAGCCACCTCAGGCAGCCATCTCAGGCAGCCATCTCAGGCAGCCACCTCAGGCAGCCACCTCAGGCAGCCATCTCAGGCAGCCATCTCAGGCAGCCTCCTCAGGCAGCCACCTCAGGCAGCCACCTCAGGCAGCCACCTCAGGCAGCCACCTCAGGCAGCCACCTCAGGCAGCCACCTCAGGCAGCCACCTCAGGCAGCCACCTCAGGCAGCCACCTCAGGCAGCCACCTCAGGCAGCCACCTCAGGCAGCCACCTCAGGCAGCCACCTCAGGCAGCCATCTCAGGCAGCCATCTCAGGCAGCCGTCTCAGGCAGCCACCTCAGGCAGCCACCTCAGGCAGCCACCTCAGGCAGCCACCTCAGGCAGCCACCTCAGGCAGCCACCTCAGGCAGCCACCTCAGGCAGCCATCTCAGGCAAATAACCGAAAGCAGGAAATTTCTTACGGTATTTTTTAAGTAAAAATCTCTGAACAGCGCAAAGAAAACGGGAGACGAAGTGCTCATAGAAAACGCGAAACAAAAGGGCGCTCAAAGAAAATGGGATGCGAAGGATCGCTCAAAGAAAACGCAAGACGAAGGAGTGCACAAAGAAAACGTGAGATGAAGGAACACTCAAAGAAAACGGGAGACGAAGGCACTCTCAAAGAAAACGGGAGACGAAGGCACTCTCAAAGAAAGCGGGAGATGAAGGACCACTCAAAGAAAACGGGAGACGAAGGAACACTCAAAGAAAACGGGAGACGAAGGAACACTCAAAGAAAACGGGAGACGAAGGAACACTCTAAGAAAACGGGAGACGAAGGAACAATCAAAGAAAACGGGAGACGAAAGAACGCACAAAGAAAACGGGAGACGAAGGAACACTCAAAGAAAACGGGAGACGGAAAAGCGTTCAAAGAAAACGATAGACGAGGGAGTGCACAGAGAAAACGGGAAATAAAAATCGCACGAAGAAAACGGGAAACGAAGGAGCGCCCAAAGAAAACTGCAAATGAAAAAGCGCTCATAGAAAACGGGAGAGGCAGGAGCGCGCAAATCAGTTACATAAAAGGCGGCGAATGAACCAATCAGCGCCACCCACCAGAGGCTAACAACCCAATGGGTGGAATTATGTGGGTGGATCCACCAGGTTGTTTAGCGTGAAGGAACATGTGAGGAGAAGCAATCACCTCATTATTGTCGTCTGTGGTGCAGACGATACGTCATGACCCTTGCTCTCCCAGGAGGCAGGAGTGCTCATGCTGTGTTCTTACCTCATAATCTTCCCTCATAATCTTCCCTCATAATCTTCCCTCATAATCTTCCCTCATAATCTTCCCTCATAATCTTCCCTCATAATCTTCCCTCATAATCTTCCCTCATAATCTTCCCTCATAATCTTCCCTCATAATCTTCCCTCATAATCTTCCTTCATAATCTTCCCTCATAATCTTCCCTGATATTCTTCCCTCATAATCTTCCCTCATAATCTTCCCTCATAATCTTCCCTGATATTCTTCCCTCATAATCTTCCCTCATAATCTTCCCTCATAATCTTCCCTCATAATCTTCCCTCATAATCTTCCCTGATATTCTTCCCTCATAATCTTCCCTCATAATCTTCCCTCATAATCTTCCCTGATATTCTTCCCTCATAATCTTCCCTCATAATCTTCCCTCATAATCTTCCCTCATAATCTTCCCTCATAATCTTCCCTCATAATCTTCCCTCATATTCTTACCTCATAATCTTCCCTCATAATCTTCCCTCATAATCTTCCCTCATAAACTTCCCTCATAATCTTCCCTCATAAACATCCCTCATAATCTTCCCTCATAATCTTCCCTCATAATCTTCCCTCATAATCTTCCCTCATAATCTTCCCTCATAATCTTCCCTCATATTCTTCCCTCATAATCTTCCCTCATATTCTTCCCTCTTATTCTTCCCTCTTATTCTTCCCTCATAATCTTCCCTCATAATCTTCCCTCATAATCTTCCCTCATAATCTTCCCTCATATTCTTCCCTCATATTCTTCCCTCATAATCTTCCCTCATAATCTTCCCTCATAATCTTCCCTCATAATCTTCCCTCATAATCTTCCCTCATAATCTTCCCTCATATTCTTCCCTCATAATCTTCCCTCATAATCTTCCCTCATATTCTTCCCTCTTATTCTTACCTCATAATCTTCCCTCATATTCTTCCCTCATAATCTTCCCTCATAATCTTCCCTCATATTCTTCCCTCATAATCTTCCCTCATAATCTTCCCTCATAATCTTCCCTCATATTCTTCCCTCATAATCTTCCCTCATAATCTTCCCTCATATTCTTCCCTCATACAGATAGGCACCCTGGCCGTGTTCGCAGGATAAAGGTTTAAGTCTCACGTCGTAAGAGAAGCGTCAACTTCCTCTCAACCTTCCTACCGTAAACATAATCTTATATTTAAATTTTATATATAAAAGAGCGCTACTATTTTGTTTGTTATTTAACGGCGGAACTTGAATATTTTGGGGGTTGAGGAGTGATCAAGGGGAGGCTGCCTGGCCGACACGCGGCTTTCATATGGAAATTGGCCTTTCTTATATTGCAGCTGATTGTAATACTTGGCGGTGCAATAATATACCATGGCATTTGTATTATATATATATATATATATATATATATATATATATATATATATATATATATATATATATATATATATATATATATATATATATATATATATATATATATATATATATATATATATATATATATATATATATATATATATATATATATATATATATATATATATATATATATATAACTGAAAACTCACACCCCAGAAGTGACTCGAACCCATACTCCCAGGAGCAACGCAACTGGTATGTACAGGGACGCCTTAATCCACTTGACCATCATGACCGGACAATAAGGAAGTGATAGCCGAGGCTATTTGAACCACTTCCCCGCCGGCACTCGGATGGTAATCTTGGGCATAGCATTTTATCAAATCACTTTGATTTTATCAAATCAAAGAATGAGGTGATTTGATAAAATGCTATGCCCAAGATTACCATCCGAGTGCCGGCGGGGAAGTGGTTCAAATAGCCTCGGCTATCACTTCCTTATTATCCGGTCGTGATGGTCAAGCGGATTAAGGCGTCCCTGTACATACCAGTTGCGTTGCTCCTGGGAGTATGGGTTCGAGTCACTTCTGGGGTGTGAGTTTTCAGTTGTATATAGTCCTGGGGACCACTCAGGCTTGTTTGCATATATATATATATATATATATATATATATATATTAGTATATTTTGGTTGCAGTCTTTCTTGAAATCTTGAAAACATATGTTGTTGAATATGACCGAAAGGGTAAGATTTGGATACATCTTCCGGGTCCTATCCCGCCTTGTGCAGGTTTGAAGGTTGCTGTGTGCTCTTGTCTCAGCTCAGGGTGACAGTCACCTCTTTTGCCTCCGTCATGCTGCCTCTTGAGTCTAATTCTAACACGAATCTCCTCAATATTTCTTACGTTCTTCACAGTCGAGGGTAATTGATAAAGTAACTCTACAAAGCCTAGTCTGACGCCTGAACGTGTTTCGTAATTCCTTATTACATATTCAAAGACTTATGGAGCACGTTATGTATTCTGGTAGTATTTCATTCACTAATTCACTTGTTGCACTGGTGGAGGATAAGAATGCCGGCAATGCTAACTGTGTCGCCTTGCGAATACCTATCCCCCCGAGTCTAACTGTGAGCGTTGCTTGGTCCCATTGGTCATCTTGCAGGGAGAGGTTTAACACTTTCACGGTTATTGACCTTAGGAGTGTGTCATATTCTGTTAATTTTGGGCTGTCGAAGGAGGGAGCACACCTGAGGAAATAGGTCAGTCTGGGCAAAGCCAGGCACCTTGTGAGAAGGTACAAAGCATCGTGGGCGTCCAAAGCCCCTATTCCTTCCTCCATCCTCCTCAGGTCGTTCAGCCTTTCTTCGAGGACTACCTCAATGGCGCTCGAGCCCAGAGGTGCCCCTAGCAGCACACTGTCGGTGGGAGCGATCACTTGGGCTCCTGGCAATATGGTTCGCACTGCATCTATGGTTGGTTGGTTAGATGAGATGATTTCACACTTTAAGTCCTAACTCCTCTCCCTTAGATTTCACCAGCTGTAGATCTTCTAGCAGGGACTCCTGTGTCCCTGCCAGGGTGCCATCGTCCAGGAACCAGATGTTGAGTTCGCTGGACAACCATCTTGTGACCTCTTTAGCTGCTATGCAGAAAAGGAAAGGGGCAAGCGGGTCTCCCTGCTGGACACCTTCTGCTGAAACAACTTCATGTTCCCCAAACAGCAACGTCGATTCCCTACTGTACCCTGCTGAGACGAAGGGAAGTAGACAAGGAAAGCTGGTTCGAACTGCTTCTTGTACCACATCCCTTTTTATCTGTTTGAAGGCATTTTTAAAGTCTAATTTAATTACTGCCTTATATTCTGGGAGGTGTTTGATATAGGCTCGTGCTGCATGAGCTGCTGCTTCACAGCCATGGGGGACACCAAAACCTAGTTGATGGGGTCGAAGCATCGTTGCAGGTTCCGTGCGGATGTTTCTGACAGCTGCCCTAGCAACAAGGCGCCGAAGTGTGTTACCCACAACAATGGGTCTGACTCCACCATCCTTCTTCTTAAGGGCACAAAGTGATGCTCCAAAGAAAAAGGGTTTAATTGTATCTGGGATCAACCCGGAGAGACAGTCGTTGACAAATTTCGTGATCTCTGACAGTAGTGTCTCGGCAACTTCGCCGAGAACTGGGTTTGTCATCTCCTTGAGGTGCTGAGGTCTTACTCCAATGTATCCCCGTGCTGAGCCTGGTGGAAATGACATGATGGCTTTGTATACCTCTGACGCTTGGAGGAATAAAGGTCCCATGTCTGGGACATTTGTGTCCCGAGCAGTGGGTTCCCATGGTACTCTAGGAGGGTGCTTCTCTCTCAGCGAGTTGGCGGTAGCGGTATTTCTAGGGGCGATTGTGTCTTCGCTGGTAAGTAACCTAATTGCCCCTACTGTGTTGCCCTCTTCAATTTTCTGCCCAAATTGCCCAAACAGAAAGGCATACCATCCATGCCCATTTAAGGGAAGAATCCATACAGGATGGATTTTGAAAACCTCTTTGATAAAATACTGATTGATTTGGGTATCTAAGTTGACCCTTTAAGTATATAAATTTGGTGGTTTTAAGGATAGTGGGTTTATCATCCAATGAGTCAACAAACTGGTTCCAGAAATGATCTCAACTTTCATCGTCAGTACCAGAGAATGTGGGTAAACTGAAGCTAGTTTAACTTCTGGTTGTGTTGGGTGAAGGAAAGATGTTATTGTTGTCGTTGTTGCCTTACAATGGGCAATTATATTTACGAAAGACTGTAACTTGGCCTGAGTGATAGCCTCATAATCTGCCTGTTCATCCATAATAACGTCTAATGCAGCTGCTGGATTCCTTCCAGTTCTACAATCTGTGTTTGTTGACACAGATTGTCGCATTTATTAATGTGTCTAGTTAAGTTACCTTTAAAACCTCCTATAGTCCTTTTCAGCTTTTCTGCAGTAGACATACTGGTTACTTGGTTAAGCCTTGCTGGGCCTGTGCTAGGGAAGCTCGTAAATACTGAACAGGTAGCGGTGGTAGTAGCCTAGGAATATTGTGCAGTCAATAGGCTATAATCCTGCCTCCTAGTACCTGCTAGGAGGTTAGCACTTAATAATATGATACTTTATATAATAATACACACAAATGATATGAGTGGTAACCAGTGGCAGTGTTGTAGTACTGCAAGTTAGTCCTTCAGTATCACTCTCAGTTGGTACAGAGACACTCATTAACACTCAAAGGTGAAATGATTACAGGTAAAAGTATATGCTCATGGTAATATTATACTTAAATAATTACTTATGTACAACACAATGTACAATTACTTCAACCCTCAACAAGTGTGAAGACCTGCCCCCTTACACCTGGCTTAGCACAAGTAATTACATTAGACAATGCTGAACTTCAGCATAAGTCTAGTATTGTCCCATCCATGTATAAGAGTTGCCAGTAAATAACTGGTAATATATTATGCAGTAAAATAAATGGTGTAATTTTTATATGTTAAATCTAAACTCTCAAGAGAAATATATATACATTTATGAGCAAAGTCCTCTTATCAACCTCTTAATGGTAATTATTAGTTTTTTATGTGACTAATTAAGAGATGTTGTTAATATGTTAATAATATGTTAGCAGCATTAGTTTCAATCACTGTAATTTAATTGTACATTATGTTCTTTGGTTCATTCCTTGGAACAATGTTGGTGTTGTTGCTGGCAGTAAGTTCTGTTTACTGTTGGCCGAGGCTGACTGAATGAGGCTTCTGTGATTTATAGCAGTGTACTTCTGCTGCTATATTTAATCATTTATATGTTAATTGCACTGGTTATTATGTTGATGATCTATGTTCATCAACATGAACATAGATCTCCGTGGTGTAGTGGTAGATCTCACCAGTCTCCGTGGTGTAGTGGTAAGACACTCGCCTGGCATTCCGCGAGCACTTTGTCATGGGTTCGTATCCTGGCCGGGGAGGATTTACTGGGCGCAAATTCTTAACTGTAGCCTCTGTTTAACTCAACAGTAAAATGGGTACTTGGTTGTAACAACAATTCTTTGCGGTGGGGATCGTATTCCAGGGACCTGCCCGAAACGCTACGCGTACTAGTGGCTGTACAAGAATGTAACAACTCTTCTATATATCTCAAAAAAAAGATCTGGAAGTGAAAAATGCAATGTTAATACTCAGTCACTACATAGTAAGCAGGCTAATTGTGTTACACGTACACAAACACGCCACTCTGCTCGGTGGGATACTTGATACCATCACTGATCTGAGACAACAGTTCTGCCTTCCTCAAGGTCGCCAGACTATAAAGTCCATAATTAAATCCTGTGTAATCTGCCGGAGGTACGACTCTCGGGTGTGTCCTTATCCAGGACCTCCACCACTCCCTACGGAACGAATTGTCCACCTTTGTCCATTTGAAACCACTGGTGTAGACTACACAGGAGCACTAACACTAACAGGCACCAAGGATAAAGTCCCAGTGAAGGTGTACATCTGCCTTTTCACCTGTACCACAACAAGGGCATCTAGAAGTGACTCCCGATATGAGTGCCGGAGCGATCATACAGGGTTTCTGCAGGTTTGCTGCCAGTCTATCCTGCCCCAAGTTGATGATCTCAGACAATGGGTCCAACTTGGTGGCAGGGGAAGCATGTCTGAGGGAAGTCTGGAACCACCCAGCGGTACATACTGCCCTTCAACAACGGCAGTGCCACTGGAAGTTCACACCTCCCAGAGTACCGCGGAACGGAGGCTTCTATGTACGGATGATAGGGACGGTAAAACGTTGTCTAAGAAAAGCCCTCCACTGTCAAGAGATTGACTTGCAGGAGCTCCAAACCGTTGTCACAGAAATAGAAGCTCGAGTCAACAACCGACCACTGACCTTCCTCCCTGATGATGTCTCACAATGAGAACCATTAAGTCCATCCCAACGGATGAGGAACCAGAAGATTCTTCATACGTCAGAGAAAGAGTGACTTGGTACAACTTTTCAAACATCTTTTATGAGTGACAGGTCTGTGGAATGATGTAGGGACTCGAGAATACCTAACTGCTATAATGGAGCATCATTTCGGGGCAAACAACCCCTTCAACAAAACTAATTTGAACCCTGGTGACACTGTTCTGGTGGACAGTGATGCATCACGATCTATAGTTCGTATAGTTTCTGTTCATCCAGACCGTCAGGGTATCTTGAGAAAAGTGCCGAGGCAACATTACTCTCAAAACCTTAGAGAAACTAGTTCCTTTAGAACTAGCAGGAAAAGAAGCCTCTCAAAAATTTCCAACACCTGCAGCTCCAGGATGGGACATTCGTCCAGTAAGGACTGCTGCACAATGCTCCAAGCTCATATTAAAACAGCATTATAATTCTGAAGGAGAGGAATGAAGTGTTCCGCAGTCCTAATTGTTGGACTTCGACCAGTATTCCTCCTCCCCCCCGGAATTATGTCGGAAATCCGACCAATAACATACTAATTAGTTAGTCTTTAAGGGATTACAGAAAATGTGACGTCATATCACAATAAACATTTAAGCCACATCTCTTATCTTTAAAATAACAGTTGTAGCATTACAATTAACAGAAAAGTTTCTATGCTTTAACTTGAAAAAAACATACAATAAACTTATGAACTCAAATAGAACCATAATAGACATTTGACCTCCTATTGTCAAATAATAGACACAAATAGAACCATAATTTTGGGAGAGGCCGCTGCGTGTAAGCAGCTGACTTCAGAACTGAATGTAAACAAACAATGGCGGCTCTGCGGGTCCCATACACTCACCACCAACAACATTTCCCTCGCCCAGCCCAGATTATTGCCACAGTCGCCTCAGCCATCAACAAGGGGAAGATCAACTTTCGGTATGTCTATTGCACATAATTTCGGTCATTATTAGTGTTGGAGTTTATGGTTATGTTGTAGGGAGGCTCTCCCGCCATTAGTAAGATGTAGGGAGACTCCCCCACCATGGGTAAGGTGAAGGAAGACTCCCCCACCATTGGTAAGGTGTAGGGAGACTCCCCCACCATGGGTAAAGTGTAGGAACACTCCCCTACCAGTAACACAGCCAGCCACCAGTAACACAGCCAGCCACCAGTAACACAGCCAGCCACCATTAACACAGCCAGCCACCAGTAACACAGCCAGCCACCAGTAACACAGCCAGCCACCAGTAACACAGCCAGCCACCAGTAACACAGCAGCCACCAGTAACACAGCCAGCCACCAGTAACACAGCCAGCCACCAGTAACACAGCCAGCCACAAGTAACACAGCCAGCCACCAGTAACACAGCCAGCCACCAGTAACACAGCCAGCCACCAGTAACACAGCCAGCCACCAGTAACACAGCCAACCACCACTAACACAGCCAGCCACCAGTAACACAGCCAACCACCACTAACACAGCCAGCCACCAGTAACACAGCCAGCCACCAGTAACACAGCCAGCACACCAGTAACACAGCCAACCACCAGTAACACAGCCAGCCACCAGTAACACAGCCAGCCACCAGTAACACAGCCAACCACCACTAACACAGCCAGCCACCAGTAACACAGCCAGCCACCAGTAACACAGCCAGCCACACACCACACACAACACAGCCAGCCACCAGTAACACAGCCAGCCACCAGTAACACAGCCAACCACCAGTAACACAGCCAGCCACCAGTAACACAGCCAGCCACCACTAACACAGCCAACCACCACTAACACAGCCAACCACCACTAACACAGCCAGCCACCAGTAACACAGCCAGCCACCAGTAACACAGCCAGCCACCACTAACACAGCCAGCCACCAGTAACACAGCCAGCCACCAGTAACACAGCCAGCCACCAGTAACACAGCCAGCCACCAGTAACACAGCCAGCCACCAGTAACACAGCCAACCACCACTAACACAGCCAGCCACCAGTAACACAGCCAACCACCAGTAACACAGCCAGCCACCAGTAACACAGCCAACCACCAGTAACACAGCAAGCCACCAGTAACACAGCCAGCCACCAGTAACACAGCCAACCACCACTAACACAGCCAGCCACCAGTAACACAGCCAGCCACCAGTAACACAGCCAGCCACCACTAACACAGCCACCACCAGTAACACAGCCAGCCACCAGTAACACAGCCAGCCACCAGTAACACAGCCAACCACCAGTAACACAGCCAGCCACCAGTAACACAGCCAGCCACCAGTAACACAGCCACACACCAGTAACACAGCCAGCCACCAGTAACACAGCCACACACCAGTAACACAGCCAGCCACCAGTAACACAGCCAACCACCAGTAACACAGCCAGCCACCAGTAACACAGCCACACACCACTAACACAGCCACACCACCACTAACACAGCCACACACTAGTAACACAGCCAGCCACCAGTAACACAGCCAGCCACCACTAACACAGCCAGCCACCACTAACACAGCCACACACCAGTAACACAGCCAGCCACCAGTAACACAGCCAGCCACCAGTAACACAGCCAGCCACCAGTAACACAGCCAGCCACCACTAACACAGCCAGCCACCACTAACACAGCACACACCACCACTAACACAGCCAACCACCAGTAACACAGCCACAGCCACCAGTAACACAGCCACACACCAGTAACACAGCACACACACCAGTAACACAGCACACACACCACTAACACAGCCAGCCACCAGTAACACAGCCAGCCACCAGTAACACAGCCAACCACCAGTAACACAGCACAACCACCAGTAACACAGCCAACCACCACCAACACAGCCACCACCACTAACACAGCCACACACCAGTAACACAGCCACCACCACTAACACAGCCAGCACCACTAACACAGCACACACCAGCACAGCCACCACCACTAACACAGCCACACACACCACTAACACAGCCAACAACCACTAACACAGCCACACACCACACAGCACACACACACCACACACACACCACTAACACAGCCACCACCACTAACACAGCCACACACCACTAACACAGCCAACCACCACTAACACAGCCAGCACACCACTAACACAGCCAGCCACCACTAACACAGCCACACACCACTAACACAGCAGCACACCACTAACACAGCACACACACCACTAACACAGCAGCCACCACTAACACAGCCACACACCAGTAACACAGCCACACACCACTAACACAGCACAGCCACCAGTAACACAGCCAGCCACCACTAACACAGCACACACACCACTAACACAGCACACACACCACTAACACAGCCACACACCACTAACACAGCCAGCCACCACTAACACAGCACACACACAGCACAGCACACACCACTAACACAGCCACACACCACTAACACAGCACACACCACTAACACAGCACACACACCACTAACACAGCCAGCCACCAGTAACACAGCCAACCACCACACAACACAGCACACACACCACTAACACAGCACAGCCACCACTAACACAGCCACACACCACTAACACAGCCAGCCACCACTAACACAGCAGCCACACACAACACAGCACACACACCACTAACACAGCCACCACCACTAACACAGCCACACCACCACTAACACAGCACACCACCACTAACACAGCCACACACCACACAGCAACACAGCACACCACCACTAACACAGCCACACACACCACAGCACACACACCACTAACACAGCACAGCCACCACTAACACAGCACACACCACCACTAACACAGCCAGCCACCACTAACACAGCCAGCCACAGTAACACAGCCAGCCACCACTAACACAGCCAGCCACCACTAACACAGCCACACACACCACTAACACAGCCACACCACCAGTAACACAGCCACACACCAGTAACACAGCCAGCCACCACTAACACAGCCAGCCACCACTAACACAGCACACACACCAGTAACACAGCCACACACCACTAACACAGCCACCCACCAGTAACACAGCACCCACCAGTAACACAGCCACCACCACTAACACAGCCAGCCTCCAGTAACACAGCCAGCCACCACTAACACAGCCAGCCAACAGTAACACAGCACAGCACAGCCACCACTAACACAGCCAGCCACCAGTAACACAGCCACCCACCAGTAACACAGCCACCCACCAGTAACACAGCCAGCCACCACTAACACAGCCAGCCACCAGTAACACAGCCAGCCACCACTAACACAGCCAGCCACCAGTAACACAGCCAGCCACCACTAACACAGCCAGCCACCACTAACACAGCCAGCCACCAGTAACACAGCCAGCCACCAGTAACACAGCCAGCCACCAGTAACACAGCCAGCCACCACTAACACAGCCAGCCACCAGTAACACAGCCAGCCACCACTAACACAGCCAGCCACCACTAACACAGCCAGCCACCAGTAACACAGCCAGCCACCAGTAACACAGCCAGCCACCAGCCAGCCAACACTAACACAGCCAACCACCACTAACACAGCCAGCCACCACTAACACAGCCAGCCACCAGTAACACAGCCAGCCTCCAGTAACACAGCCAGCCACCAGTAACACAGCCAGCCACCACTAACACAGCCAGCCACCAGTAACACAGCCAGCCACCAGTAACACAGCCAGCCACCACTAACACAGCCAGCCACCACTAACACAGCCAGCCACCAGTAACACAGCCAGCCACCAGTAACACAGCCAACCACCAGTAACACAGCCAGCCACCACTAACAGCCAACCACCAGTAACACAGCCAGCCACCAGTAACACAGTAAACCACCACTAACACAGCCAGCCACCAGTAACACAGCCAGCCACCAGCCAACCACCAGTAACACAGCCAGCCACCAGTAACACAGCCAGCCACCAGTAACACAGCCAGCCACCAGTAACACAGCCAACCACCAGTAACACAGCCAGCCACCAGTAACACAGCCAGCCACCAGTAACACAGCCAGCCACCAGTAACACAGCCAGCCACCAGTAACACAGCCAGCCACCAGTAACACAGCCAGCCACCACTAACACAGCCAGCCACCACTAACACAGCCAACCACCAGTAACACAGCCAACCACCACTAACACAGCCAGCCACCACTAACACAGCCAGCCACCACTAACACAGCCAGCCACCACTAACACAGCCAGCCACCAGTAACACAGCCAGCCACCACTAACACAGCCAGCCACCAGTAACACAGCCAGCCACCACTAACACAGCCAGCCACCAGTAACACAGCCAGCCACCACTAACACAGCCAGCCACCACTAACACAGCCAGCCACCACTAACACAGCCAGCCACCAGTAACACAGCCACACCCACCAGTAACACAGCCAGCCACCACTAACACAGCACAGCCACCAGTAACACAGCCAGCCACCACTAACACAGCCAGCCACCACTAACACAGCCAGCCACCAGTAACACAGCCAGCCACCAGTAACACAGCCACCCACAAGTAACACAGCCACCCACCAGTAACACAGCCAGCCACCACTAACACAGCCAGCCTCCAGTAACACAGCCAGCCACCACTAACACAGCCAGCCACCACTAACACAGCCAGCTACCACTAACACAGCCAGCCACCACTAACACAGCCAGCCACCACTAACACAGCCAGCCACCACTAACACAGCCAGCCACCACTAACACAGCCAGCCACCACTAACACAGCCAGCCACCACTAACACAGCCAGCCACCACTAACACAGCCAGCCACCACTAACACAGCCAGCCACCACTAACACAGCCAGCCACCACTAACACAGCCAGCCACCAGCACAGCCAACACTAACACAGCCAACCACTAACACAGCTAACACAGCCAGCCACCACTAACACAGCCAGCCACCACTAACACAGCCAGCCACCACTAACACAGCCAGCCACCAGTAACACAGCCAGCCACCAGTAACACAGCCAGCCACCAGTAACACAGCACAGCCACCAGTAACACAGCCAGCCACCACTAACACAGCCAGCCACCACTAACACAGCCAGCCACCAGTAACACAGCCAGCCACCAGTAACACAGCCAACCACCAGTAACACAGCCAGCCACCACTAACACAGCCAACCACCAGTAACACAGCCAGCCACCAGTAACACAGCAAACCACCACTAACACAGCCAGCCACCAGTAACACAGCACAGCCACCAGCACAGCACACACCACTAACACAGCCACACACCAGTAACACAGCCAGCCACCAGTAACACAGCCAGCCACCAGTAACACAGCCACCACCAGTAACACAGCCAGCCACCACTAACACAGCCAGCCACCAGTAACACAGCCAGCCACCAGTAACACAGCCAGCCACCAGTAACACAGCCAGCCACCAGTAACACAGCCAGCCACCAGTAACACAGCCACACACACCACTAACACAGCCAGCCACCACTAACACAGCCAGCCACCACTAACACAGCCAGCCACCACTAACACAGCCACACACCACTAACACAGCACACCACCACTAACACAGCCAACCACCACTAACACAGCCAGCCACCACTAACACAGCCAGCCACCACTAACACAGCCACACCACACACAGCCAACACAGCACAGCCACCACTAACACAGCCAGCCACCACTAACACAGCCAGCCACCACTAACACAGCCAGCCACCACTAACACAGCCACACACCACTAACACAGCCAGCCACCAGTAACACAGCCAGCCACCACTAACACAGCCACCACCAGTAACACAGCCAGCCACCACTAACACAGCCACCACCACTAACACAGCCAGCCACCACTAACACAGCCAGCCACCACTAACACAGCCAGCCACCACTAACACAGCCAGCCACCACTAACACAGCCAGCCACCACTAAACCAGCCAGCCACCAGTAACACAGCCAGCCACCAGTAACACAGCCAGCCACCAGTAACACAGCCAACCACCACTAACACAGCCAGCCACCACTAACACAGCCAGCCACCAGTAACACAGCCAGCCACCAGTAACACAGCCAGCCACCACTAACACAGCCAACCACCAGTAACACAGCCACCCACCAGTAACACAGCCAGCCACCAGTAACACAGCCAGCCACCAGTAACACAGCCAGCCACCACTAACACAGCCAGCCACCAGTAACACAGCCAACCACCAGTAACACAGCCAGCCACCACTAACACAGCCAGCCACCAGTAACACAGCCAGCCACCAGTAACACAGCCAGCCACCAGTAACACAGCCAGCCACCAGTAACACAGCCAGCCACCAGTAACACAGCCAGCCACCACTAACACAGCCAGCCACCAGTAACACAGCCAGCCACCACTAACACAGCCAGCCACCACTAACACAGCCAGCCACCACTAACACAGCCAGCCACCACTAACACAGCCAGCCACCACTAACACAGCCAGCCACCAGTAACACAGCCAGCCACCAGTAACACAGCCAGCCACCACTAACACAGCCAGCCACCAGTAACACAGCCAGCCACCACTAACACAGCCAGCCACCAGTAACACAGCCAACCACCAGTAACACAGCCAGCCACCAGTAACACAGCCCGCCACCACTAACACAGCCAACCACCACTAACACAGCCAGCCACCACTAACACAGCCAGCCACCAGTAACACAGCCAGCCACCACTAACACAGCCAGCCACCACTAACACAGCCAGCCACCAGTAACACAGCCAGCCACCACTAACACAGCCAGCCACCACTAACACAGCCAGCCACCAGTAACACAGCCAGCCACCACTAACACAGCCAGCCACCACTAACACAGCCAGCCACCACTAACACAGCCAGCCACCACTAACACAGCCAGCCACCAGTAACACAGCCAGCCACCACTAACACAGCCAGCCACCACTAACACAGCCAGCCACCAGTAACACAGCCAGCCACCACTAACACAGCCACCCACCACTAACACAGCCAGCCACCACTAACACAGCCAGCCACCACTAACACAGCCAGCCACCACTAACACAGCCAGCCACCAGTAACACAGCCAGCCACCACTAACACAGCCAGCCACAACTAACACAGCCAGCCACCAGCCAGCCACCACTAACACAGCCAGCCACCACTAACAGGACCCGGACCACATGTAACAAACCTGAGAGCCATTTTAAGATACACTAACATATTATATTTGTACAATAGCATTATAATTTTACAACAGTATTAACACACATTGTCCAGTAGTTTATATATAACCACCAAATGTGGTATAAACTATACACATTTACACACCCTGACAATGTACATTTCCCCCCCCCCCTCCCCCCACCACTTTGAAGTAACTATATATATCAATTATTACAAATTCAATATAAGTAATTAATCAGGAATTAAAAAATAAATTACTGATTGCTGGAACATTCCAGCAGTCAGTCCCACCGTCTCTTACTGTCTCCCCCACTGTCTCTTACTGTCTCCCCCACTGTCTCTTACTGTCTCTCCCACTGTCTCTTACTGTCTCCCCCACGGTCTCTTACTGTCTCCCCCACTGTCTCTTACTGTATCCCCCACTGTCTCCCCCACCGTCTCTTACTGTCTCCCCCACTGTCTCTTACTGTCTCCCCCACTGTCTCTTACTGTCTCCCCTACTGTCTCTTACTGTCCCCCCACTGTCTCTTACTGTCTCTCCCACCGTCTCTTACTGTCTCCCCCACCGTCTCTTACTGTCTCCCCCACTGTCTCTTACTGTCTCCCCCACTGTCTCTTACTGTCTCCCCCACTGTCTCTTACTGTCTCCCCCACTGTCTCTTACTGTCTCCCCCACCGTCTCGTACTGTCTCCCCCACTGTCTCTTACTGTCTCCCCCACTGTCTCTTACTGTCTCCCCCACTGTCTCTTACTGTCTCCCCCATTGTCTCTTACTGTCTCCCCCACTGTCTCTTACTGTCTCCCCCACTGTCTCTTACTGTCTCCCCCACTGTCTCTTACTGTCTCCCCCACTGTCTCTTACTGTCTCACCCACTGTCTCTTACTGTCTCCCCCACTGTCTCTTACTGTCTCCCCCACTGTCTCTTACTGTCTCCCCCACTGTCTCTTACTGTCTCCCCCACTGTCTCTTACTGTCTCCCCCACTGTCTCTTACTGTCTCCCCCACTGTCTCTTACTGTCTCCCCCACTGTCTCTTACTGTCTCCCCCACTGTCTCTTACTGTCTCACCCACTGTCTCTTACTGTCTCCCCCACTGTCTCTTACTGTCTCCCCCACCGTCTCTTACTGTCTCCCCCACTGTCTCTTACTGTCTCCCCCACTGTCTCTTACTGTCTCCCCCACTGTCTCTTACTGTCTCCCCCACCGTCTCTTACTGTCTCCCCCACTGTCTCTTACTGTCTCCCCCACTGTCTCTTACTGTCTCCCCCACTGTCTCTTACTGTCTCCCCCACTGTCTCTTACTGTCTCCCCCACTGTCTCTTACTGTCTCCCCCACTGTCTCTTACTGTCTCCCCCACTGTCTCTTACTGTCTCCCCCACCGTCTCTTACTGTCTCCCCCACTGTCTCTTACTGTCTCCCCCACTGTCTCTTACTGTCTCCCCCACTGACTCTTACTGTCTCCCCCACTGTCTCTTACTGTCTCCCCCACCGTCTCTTACTGTCCCCCACTGTCTCTTACTGTCTCCCCCACCGTCTCTTACTGTTCCCCACCGTCTCTTACTGTCCACCACCGTCTCTTACTGTCTCTCCCACCGTCTCTTACTGTCTCCCACACCGTCTGTTACTGTCTCCCCCACTGTCTCTTACTGTCTCCCCCACTGTCTCTTACTGTCTCCCCCACTGTCTCTTACTGTCCCCCACCGTCTCTTACTGTCCCCCACCGTCTCTTACTGTCTCCCACCGTCTCTTACTGTCTCCCCCACTGTCTCTTACTGTCTCCCCCCACCGTCTCTTACTGTCTCCCCCACTGTCTCTTACTGTCTCCCCCCACCGTCTCTTACTGTCTCCCCCACTGTCTCTTACTGTCCCCCACCGTCTCTTACTGTCTCCCCCACCGTCTCTTACTGTCTCCCCCACTGTCTCTTACTGTCTCCCACACTGTCTCTTACTGTCTCCCCCACCGTCTCTTACTGTCTCCCACACCGTCTCTTACTGTCTCCCCCACTGTCTCTTACTGTCTCCCCCACCGTCTCTTACTGTCTCCCCCACCGTCTCTTACTGTCCCCCACCGTCTCTTACTGTCCCCCACCGTCTCTTACTGTCTCCACCACCGTCTCTTACTGTCCCCCACCGTCTCTTACTGTCTCCCCCACTGTCTCTTACTGTCCCCCACCGTCTCTTACTGTCTCCCCCACTGTCTCTTACTGTCCCCCACCGTCTCTTACTGTCCCCCACCGTCTCTTACTGTCCCCCACCGTCTCTTACTGTCTCCCACCGTCTCTTACTGTCCCCCACCGTCTCTTACTGTCCCCCACCGTCTCTTACTGTACCCCACCGTCTCTTACTGTCCCCCACCGTCTCTTACTGTCTCCCACCGTCTCTTACTGTCTCCCACCGTCTCTTACTGTCCCCCACCGTCTCTTACTGTCTCCCACCGTCTCTTACTGTCTCCCCCACCGTCTCTTACTGTCTCCCACCGTCTCTTACTGTCTCCCACCGTCTCTTACTGTCTCCCCCACCGTCTCTTACTGTCTCCCACCGTCTCTTACTGTCCCCCACCGTCTCTTACTGTCTCCCCCACCGTCTCTTACTGTCCCCCACCGTCTCTTACTGTCTCCCCCACCGTCTCATACTGTCCCCCACCGTCTCTTACTGTCTCCCACCGTCTCTTACTGTCCCCCACCGTCTCTTACTGTCTCCCACCGTCTCTTACTGTCTCCCCCACCGTCTCATACTGTCCCCCACCGTCTCTTACTGTCTCCCACCGTCTCTTACTGTCCCCCACCGTCTCTTACTGTCTCCCACCGTCTCTTACTGTCTCCCCCACCGTCTCTTACTGTCTCCCACCGTCTCTTACTGTCTCCCACCGTCTCCTACTGTCTCCCCCACCGTCTCTTACTGTCTCCCACCGTCTCTTACTGTCCCCCACCGTCTCTTACTGTCTCCCACCGTCTCTTACTGTCCCCCACCGTCTCTTACTGTCTCCCTCACCGTCTCTTACTGTCCCCCACCGTCTCTTACTGTCTCCCCCACCGTCTCTTACTGTCTTCCCCACCGTCTCTTACTGTCCCCCACCGTCTCTTACTGTCTCCCCCACCGTCTCTTACTGTCTCCCCCACCGTCTCTTACTGTCTCCCCCACCGTCTCTTACTCTGTCTCCCACCGTCTCTTACTGTCTCCCCCACCGTCTCTTACTGTCTCCCACCGTCTCTTACTGTCTCCCACCGTCTCTTACTGTCTCCCCCACCGTCTCTTACTGTCACCCACCGTCTCTTACTGTCCCCCACCGTCTCTTACTGTCTCCCACCGTCTCTTACTGTCCCCCACCGTCTCTTACTGTCTCCCACCGTCTCTTACTGTCTCCCCCACCGTCTCTTACTGTCCCCCACCGTCTCTTACTGTCTCCCACCGTCTCTTACTGTCCCTAACCGTCTCTTACTGTCTCCCACCGTCTCTTACTGTCTCCCCCACCGTCTCTTACTGTCCCCCACCGTCTCTTACTGTCTCCCACTGTCTCTTACTGTCTCCCCCACCGTCTCTTACTGTCCCTCACCGTCTCTTTCTGTCCCCCTCCGTCTCTTACTGTCCCCCACCGTCTCTTACTGTCCCCCACCGTCTCTTACTGTCCCCCACCGTCTCTTACTGTCTCCCACCGTCTCTTACTGTCCCCCACCGTCTCTTACTGTCCCCCACTGTCTCTTACTGTCTCCCCACCGTCTCTTACTGTCCCCCACCGTCTCTTACTGTCTCACCACCGTCTCTTACTGTCCCCCACCGTCTCTTACTGTCCCCCACCGTCTCTTACTGTCTCACCACCGTCTCTTACTGTCCCCCACCGTCTCTTACTGTCTCCCCCACCGTCTCCTACTGTTCCCCACCGTCTCTTACTGTCCCCCACCGTCTCTTACTGTTCCCCACCGTCTCTTACTGTCCCCCACCGTCTCTTACTGTCCCCCACCGTCTCTTACTGTCCCCCACCGTCTCTTACTGTCTCCCACCGTCTCTTACTGTCCCCCACCGTCTCTTACTGTCTCCCACCGTCTCTTACTGTCCCTAACCGTCTCTTACTGTCTCCCACCGTCTCTTACTGTCTCCCCCACCGTCTCTTACTGTCCCCCACCGTCTCTTACTGTCTCCCACTGTCTCTTACTGTCTCCCCCACCGTCTCTTACTGTCCCCCACCGTCTCTTACTGTCCCCCACCGTCTCTTACTGTCCCCCACCGTCTCTTACTGTCCCCCACCGTCTCTTACTGTCTCACCACCGTCTCTTACTGTCCCCCACCGTCTCTTACTGTCCCCCACCGTCTCTTACTGTCTCACCACCGTCTCTTACTGTCCCCCACCGTCTCTTACTGTCTCCCCACCGTCTCCTACTGTTCCCCACCGTCTCTTACTGTCCCCCACCGTCTCTTACTGTTCCCCACCGTCTCTTACTGTCCCCCACTGTCTCTTACTGTCCCCCACCGTCTCTTACTGTCCCCCACCGTCTCCTACTGTTCCCCACCGTCTCTTACTGTCTCCCACCGTCTCTTACTGTCTCCCCCACCGTCTCTTACTGTCCCCCACCGTCTCTTACTGTCCCCCATTGTCTCTTACTGTCTCCCCCACCGTCTCTTACTGTCTCCCCCACCGTCTCTTACTGTCTCCCACCGTCTCTTACTGTCTCCCCCACCGTCTCTTACTGTCTCACCACCGTCTCTTACTGTCCCCCACCGTTTCCTACTGTCTCCCACCGTCTCTTACTGTCCCCCACCGTCTCTTACTGTCTCCCCCACCGTCTCTTACTGTCTCCCACCGTCTCTTACTGTCCCCCACCGTCTCTTACTGTCTCCCACCGTCTCTTACTCTCTCCCCCACCGTCTCTTACTGTCTCCCACCGTCTCTTACTGTCTCCCCCACCGTCTCTTACTGTCTCCCACCGTCTCTTACTGTCCCCCACCGTCTCTTACTGTCTCCCACCGTCTCTTACTCTCTCCCCCACCGTCTCTTACTGTCTCCCACCGTCTCTTACTGTCTCCCCCACCGTCTCTTACTGTCTCACCACCGTCTCTTACTGTCCCCCACCGTCTCTTACTGTCTCCCTCACCGTCTCTTACTGTCCCCCACCGTCTCTTATTGCCTCCCCCACCGTCTCTTGCTGTCTCCCCCACCGTCTCTTACTGTCCCCCACCGTCTCTTACTGTCTCCCCACCGTTTCCTACTGTCTCCCACCGTCTCTTACTGTCCCCCACCGTCTCTTACTGTCCCCCACCGTCTCTTACTGTCCCCCACCGTCTCTTACTGTCCCCCACCGTCTCTTACTGTCCCCCACCGTCTCTTACTGTCTCCCCACCGTCTCTTACTGTCTCACCACCGTCTCCTACTGTCTCCCACACCGTCTCTTACTGTCTCCCCCACCGTCTCTTACTGTCTCCCACCGTCTCTTACTGTCCCCCACCGTCTCTTACTGTCTCCCACCGTCTCTTACTGTCCCCCACCGTCTCTTACTGTCTCCCACCGTCTCTTACTGTCCACCACCGTCTCTTAATGTCTCTTAACCGTCTCTTACTGTCTCCCACCGTCTCTTACTGTCTCTCCCACCGTCTCTTACTGTCCCCCACCGTCTCTTACTGTCCCCCACCGTCTCTTACTGTCTCCCACCGTCTCTTACTGTCTCCCCCACCGTCTCTTCCTGTCTCCCCCACCGTCTCTTACTGTCTTCCACCGTCTCTTACTGTCCCCCACCGTCTCTTACTGTCTCCCCCACCGTCTCTTACTGTCCCCCACCGTCTCTTACTGTCCTCCACCGTCTATTACTGTCCCCCACCGTCTCTTACTGTCTCCCACCGTCTCTTACTGTCTCCCCCACCGTCTCTTACTGTCTTCTACCGTCTCTTACTGTCTCCCACCGTCTCTTACTGTCTCCCCCACCGTCTCTTACTGTCCCCCACCGGCTCTTACTGTCCCCCACCGTCTCTTACTGTCCCCCACCGTCTCTTACTGTCTTCCACCGTCTCTTACTGTCCCCCACCGTCTCTTACTGTCCCCCACCGTCTCTTACTGTCCCCCACCGTCTCTTACTGTCCCCCACCGTCTCTTACTGTCCCCCACCGTCTCTTACTGTCTCCCACCGTCTCTTACTGTCCCCCACCGTCTCTTACTGTCTTCCACCGTCTCTTACTGTCCCCCACCGTCTCTTACTGTCCCCCACCGTCTCTTACTGTCTCCCCCACCGTCTCTTACTGTCTCCCCCACCGTCTCTTTCTGTCCCCCACCGTCTCTTACTGTCCCCCACCGTCTCTTACTGTCCCCCACCGTCTCTTACTGTCCCCCACCGTCTCTTACTGTCCCCCACCGTCTCTTACTGTCCCCCACCGTCTCTTACTGTCCCCCACCGTCTCTTACTGTCCCCCACCGTCTCTTACTGTCTCCCACCGTCTCTTACTGTCCCCCACCGTCTCTTACTGTCTTCCACCGTCTCTTACTGTCCCCCACCGTCTCTTACTGTCCCCCACCGTCTCTTACTGTCCCCCACCGTCTCTTACTGTCCCCCACCGTCTCTTACTGTCCCCCACCGTCTCTTACTGTCTCCCACCGTCTCTTACTGTCCCCCACCGTCTCTTACTGTCTTCCACCGTCTCTTACTGTCCCCCACCGTCTCTTACTGTCCCCCACCGTCTCTTACTGTCTCCCCCACCGTCTCTTACTGTCTCCCCCACCGTCTCTTACTGTCCCCCACCGTCTCTTACTGTCTCCCCCACCGTCTCTTACTGTCTCCCCCACCGTCTCTTACTGTCTCCCCCACCGTCTCTTACTGTCCCCCACTGTCTCTTACTGTCCCCCACCGTCTCTTACTGTCCCCCACCGTCTCTTACTGTCCCCCACCGTCTCTTACTGTCCCCCACCGTCTCTTACTGTCCCCCACCGTCTCTTACTGTCCCCCACCGTCTCTTACTGTCCCCCACCGTCTCTTACTGTCCCCCACCGTCTCTTACTGTCCCCCACCGTCTCTTACTGTCCCCCACCGTCTCTTACTGTCTTCCACCGTCTCTTACTGTCCCCCACCGTCTCTTACTGTCCCCCACCGTCTCTTACTGTCCCCCACCGTCTCTTACTGTCTCCCACCGTCTCTTACTGTCCCCCACCGTCTCTTACTGTCTCTCCACCGTCTCTTACTGTCCCCCACCGTCTCTTACTGTCCCCCACCGTCTCTTACTGTCCCCCACCGTCTCTTACTGTCCCCCACCGTCTCTTACTGTCCCCCACCGTCTCTTACTGTCTCCCCCACCGTCTCTTACTGTCCCCCACCGTCTCTTACTGTCTTCCACCGTCTCTTACTGTCTCCCACCGTCTCTTACTGTCCCCCACCGTCTCTTACTGTCTCCCCCACCGTCTCTTACTGTCTCCCACCGTCTCTTACTGTCTCCCACCGTCTCTTACTGTCTCCCCCACCGTCTCTTACTGTCTTCCCACCGTCTCTTACTGTCCCCCACCGTCTCTTACTGTCCCCCACCGTCTCTTACTGTCCCCCACCGTCTCTTACTGTCCCCCACCGTCTCTTACTGTCCCCCACCGTCTCTTACTGTCTTCCACCGTCTCTTACTGTCTCCCACCGTCTCTTACTGTCCCCCACCGTCTCTTACTGTCTTCCACCGTCTCTTACTGTCCCCCACCGTCTCTTACTGTCCCCCACCGTCTCTTACTGTCTCCCCCACCGTCTCTTACTGTCCCCCACTGTCTCTTACTGTCCCCCACCGTCTCTTACTGTCCCCCACCGTCTCTTACTGTCTCCCCCACCGTCTCTTACTGTCTCCCACCGTCTCTTACTGTCTCCCACCGTCTCTTACTGTCCCCCACCGTCTCTTACTGTCCCCCACCGTCTCTTACTGTCTCCCCCACCGTCTCTTACTGTCTCCCACCGTCTCTTACTGTCCCCCACCGTCTCTTACTGTCTCCCACCGTCTCTTACTGTCCCCCACCGTCTCTTACTGTCCCCCACCGTCTCTTACTGTCTCCCCCACCGTCTCTTACTGTCACCCACCGTCTCTTACTGTCTCCCCCACCGTCTCTTACTGTCTCACCCACCGTCTCTTACTGTCTCACCCACCGTCTCTTACTGTCTCCCCCCCACCGTCTCTTACTGTCTCCCCCACCGTCTCTTACTGTCTCACCCACCGTCTCTTACTGTCTCCCCCACCGTCTATTACTGTCTCCCCCACCGTCTCTTACTGTCTCCCCCACTGTCTCTTACTGTCCCCCCACCGTCTCTTACTGTCTCCCCCACTGTCTCTTACTGTCCCCCACCGTCTCTTACTGTCTCCCACCGTCTCTTACTGTCTCCCCCACCGTCTCTTACTGTCCCCCACCGTCTCTTACTGTCTCCCCCACTGTCTCTTTCTGTCCCCCACCGTCTCTTACTGTCCCCCACCGTCTCTTACTGTCCCCCACCGTCTCTTACTGTCCCCCACCGTCTCTTACTGTCCCCCACCGTCTCTTACTGTCTCCCACCGTCTCTTACTGTCCCCCACCGTCTCTTACTGTCTCCCCCACCGTCTCTTACTGTCCCCCACCGTCTCTTACTGTCTCCCCCACCGTCTCTTACTGTCCCCCACCGTCTCTTACTGTCCCCCACCGTCTCTTACTGTCCCCCACCGTCTCTTACTGTCCCCCACCGTCTCTTACTGTCCCCCCCACCGTCTCTTACTGTCCCCCCACCGTCTCTTACTGTCCCCCACCACCGTCTCTTACTGTCTCCCCCACCGTCTCTTACTGTCCCCCACCGTCTCTTACTGTCCCCCACCGTCTCTTACTGTCTCCCCCACCGTCTCTTACTGTCCCCCACCGTCTCTTACTGTCCCCCACCGTCTCTTACTGTCTCCCCCACCGTCTCTTACTGTCCCCCACCGTCTCTTACTGTCCCCCACCGTCTCTTACTGTCCCCCACCGTCTCTTACTGTCCCCCACCGTCTCTTACTGTCTCTCCCACCGTCTCTTACTGTCCCCCCCCACCGTCTCTTACTGTCCCCCACCGTCTCTTACTGTCTCCCCCACCGTCTCTTACTGTCCCCCACTGTCTCTTACTGTCTCCCCCACCGTCTCTTACTGTCCCCCACCGTCTCTTACTGTCCCCCACTGTCTCTTACTGTCTCCCCCACCGTCTCTTACTGTCCCCCACCGTCTCTTACTGTCCCCCACTGTCTCTTACTGTCTCCCCCACCGTCTCTTACTGTCCCCCACCGTCTCTTACTGTCCCCCACCGTCTCTTACTGTCCCCCACCGTCTCTTACTGTCCACCACCGTCTCTTACTGTCTCTCCCACCGTCTCTTACTGTCCCCCACCGTCTCTTACTGTCCCCCACCGTCTCTTACTGTCCCCCACCGTCTCTTACTGTCCCCCACCGTCTCTTACTGTCCCCCACTGTCTCTTACTGTCTCCCCCACCGTCTCTTACTGTCCCCCACCGTCTCTTACTGTCTTCCCCACTGTCTCTTTGTGTCCCGCTCAGTCTCGTTCTGTCCCCCACCGTCTCTTACTGTCTTCCCCACCGTCTCTTACTGTCCCCCACCGTCTCTTACTGTCCCCCACCGTCTCTTACTGTCCCCCACCGTCTCTTACTGTCCCCCACCGTCTCTTACTGTCTCTCCCCCCCCACCGTCTCTTACTGTCCCCCCCCCACCGTCTCTTACTGTCTCCCCCGTCTCTTACCCCCCACCGTCTCTTACTGTCTCCCCCACCGTCTCTTACTGTCTCACCACCGTCTCTTACTGTCCCCCACCGTCTCTTACTGTCCCCCACCGTCTCTTACTGTCTCCCCCACCGTCTCTTACTGTCCCCCACCGTCTCTTACTGTCCCCCACCGTCTCTTAATGTCTCCCCCACCGTCTCTTACTGTCTCCCCACCGTCTCTTACTGTCTCCCCCACCGTCTCTTACTGTCTCCCCCACCGTCTCTTACTGTCCCCCACACCGTCTCTTACTGTCTCCCCCACCGTCTCTTACTGTCCCCCCACCGTCTCTTACTGTCCCCCACCGTCTCTTACTGTCTCCCCACCGTCTCTTACTGTCTCCCCCACCGTCTCTTACTGTCCCCCACCGTCTCTTACTGTCCCCCACCGTCTCTTACTGTCTCCCCCACCGTCTCTTACTGTCCCCCACCGTCTCTTACTGTCCCCCACCGTCTCTTACTGTCCCCCACCGTCTCTTACTGTCTCCCCCACCGTCTCTTACTGTCTCCCCCACCGTCTCTTACTGTCCCCCACCGTCTCTTACTGTCTCCCCCCCCACCGTCTCTTACTGTCCCCACCGTCTCTTACTGTCTCCCCACCGTCTCTTACTGTCTCCCCCTCTTACCGTCTCTTACTGTCCCCCCCACCGTCTCTTACTGTCCCCCTGTCCCCCACCGTCTCTTACTGTCTCCCCCACCGTCTCTTACTGTCCTCCACCGTCTCTTACTGTCCCCCACCGTCTCTTACTGTCCCCCACCATCTCTTACTGTCCCCCACCGTCTCTTACTGTCCCCCACCGTCTCTTACTGTCCCCCACCGTCTCTTACTGTCTCCCACCGTCTCTTACTGTCCCCCACCGTCTCTTACTGTCTCCCCTACCGTCTCTTACTGTCCCCCACCGTCTCTTACTGTCTCCCACCGTCTCTTACTGTCCCTTACCGTCTCTTACTGTCCCCCACCGTCTCTTACTGTCCCCCACCGTCTCTTACTGTCCCCCACCGTCTCTTACTGTCCCCCACCGTCTCTTACTGTCCCCCACCGTCTCTTACTGTCTCCCACCGTCTCTTACTGTCCCTTACCGTCTCTTACTGTCTCCCACCGTCTCTTACTGTCCCCCACCGTCTCTTACTGTCTCCCCTACCGTCTCTTACTGTCCCCCACCGTCTCTTACTGTCTCCCCCACCGTCTCTTACTGTCCCCCACCGTCTCTTACTGTCCCCCACCGTCTCTTACTGTCTCCCCTACCGTCTCTTACTGTCCCCCACCGTCTCTTACTGTCTCCCCCTCCGTCTCTTACTGTCTCCCCCACCGTCTCTTACTGTCTCACCACCGTCTCTTACTGTCCCCCACCGTCTCTTACTGTCCCCCACCGTCTCTTACTGTCCCCCACCGTCTCTTACTGTCTCCCCCACCGTCTCTTACTGTCCCCCACCGTCTCTTACTGTCCCCCACCGTCTCTTACTGTCTCCCCCACTGTCTCTTACTGTCCCCCACCGTCTCTTACTGTCCCCCACTGTCTCTTACTGTCCCCCACCGTCTCTTACTGTCCCCCACCGTCTCTTACTGTCTCCCCCACCGTCTCTTACTGTCTCCCCCACCGTCTCTTACTGTCTCCCCCCGTCTCTTACTGTCCCCCACCGTCTCTTACTGTCTCCCCCACCGTCTCTTACTGTCTCCCCCACCGTCTCTTACTGTCTCCCCCACCGTCTCTTACTGTCTCCCCCACCGTCTCTTACTGTCTCCCCCACCGTCTCTTACTGTCTTCCCCACCGTCTCTTACTGTCCCCCACCGTCTCTTACTGTCCCCCACCGTCTCTTACTGTCCCCCACCGTCTCTTACTGTCCCCCACCGTCTCTTACTGTCCCCCACCGTCTCTTACTGTCTCCCACCGTCTCTTAGTGTCCCCCACCGTGTCTTAGTGTGCCCCACCGTCTCTTACTGTCTCCCCCACCGTCTCTTACTGTCCCCCACCGTCTCTTACTGTCCCCCACCGTCTCTTACTGTCTCCCCCACCGTCTCTTACTGTCTCCCCCACCGTCTCTTACTGTCTCCCTCCGTCTCTTACTGTCCCCCACCGTCTCTTACTGTCTCCCCCACCGTCTCTTACTGTCCCCCACCGTCTCTTACTGTCCCCCACCGTCTCTTACTGTCCCCCACCGTCTCTTACTGTCCCCCACCGTCTCTTACTGTCTCCCACCGTCTCTTACTGTCTTCCACCGTCTCTTACTGTCTCCCCCACCGTATCTTACTGTCCCCCACCGTCTCTTACTGTCCCCCACCGTCTCTTACTGTCCCCCACCGTCTCTTACTGTCTCCCCCCGTCTCTTACTGTCCCCCACCGTCTCTTACTGTCCCCCACCGTCTCTTACTGTCCCCCACCGTCTCTTACTGTCCCCCACCGTCTCTTACTGTCTCCCCCACCGTCTCTTACTGTCTCCCCCACCGTCTCTTACTGTCCCCCACCGTCTCTTACTGTCTCCCCCACCGTCTCTTACTGTCGTCCACCGTCTCTTACTGTCTCCCACCGTCTCTTACTGTCTCCCCCACCGTCTCTTACTGTCCCCCACCGTCTCATACTGTCCCCCACCGTCTCTTACTGTCTCCCCCACCGTCTCTTACTGTCCTCCACCGTCTCTTACTGTCCCCCACCGTCTCTTACTGTCCCCCACCATCTCTTACTGTCCCCCACCGTCTCTTACTGTCCCCCACCGTCTCTTACTGTCCCCCACCGTCTCTTACTGTCTCCCACCGTCTCTTACTGTCCCCCACCGTCTCTTACTGTCTCCCCTACCGTCTCTTACTGTCCCCCACCGTCTCTTACTGTCTCCCACCGTCTCTTACTGTCCCTTACCGTCTCTTACTGTCTCCCACCGTCTCTTACTGTCCCCCACCGTCTCTTACTGTCCCCCACCGTCTCTTACTGTCCCCCACCGTCTCTTACTGTCCCCCACCGTCTCTTACTGTCCCCCACCGTCTCTTACTGTCTCCCACCGTCTCTTACTGTCCCTTACCGTCTCTTACTGTCTCCCACCGTCTCTTACTGTCCCCCACCGTCTCTTACTGTCTCCCCTACCGTCTCTTACTGTCCCCCACCGTCTCTTACTGTCTCCCCCACCGTCTCTTACTGTCCCCCACCGTCTCTTACTGTCCCCCACCGTCTCTTACTGTCTCCCCTACCGTCTCTTACTGTCCCCCACCGTCTCTTACAGTCTCCCCCTCCGTCTCTTACTGTCTCCCCCACCGTCTCTTACTGTCTCACCACCGTCTCTTACTGTCCCCCACCGTCTCTTACTGTCCCCCACCGTCTCTTACTGTCCCCCACCGTCTCTTACTGTCTCCCCCACCGTCTCTTACTGTCCCCCACCGTCTCTTACTGTCCCCCACCGTCTCTTACTGTCTCCCCCACTGTCTCTTACTGTCCCCCACCGTCTCTTACTGTCCCCCACTGTCTCTTACTGTCCCCCACCGTCTCTTACTGTCCCCCACCGTCTCTTACTGTCTCCCCCACCGTCTCTTACTGTCTCCCCCACCGTCTCTTACTGTCTCCCCCCGTCTCTTACTGTCCCCCACTGTCTCTTACTGTCTCCCCCACCGTCTCTTACTGTCTCCCCCACTGTCTCTTACTGTCTCCCCCACCGTCTCTTACTGTCTCCCCCACCGTCTCTTACTGTCTCCCCCACCGTCTCTTACTGTCTCCCCCACCGTCTCTTACTGTCTCCCCACCGTCTCTTACTGTCCCCCACCGTCTCTTACTGTCCCCCACCGTCTCTTACTGTCCCCCACCGTCTCTTACTGTCCCCCACCGTCTCTTACTGTCCCCCACCGTCTCTTACTGTCCCCCACCGTCTCTTACTGTCTCCCCCACGTCTCTTACTGTCCCCCACCGTCTCTTACTGTCCCCCACCGTCTCTTACTGTCTCCCCCACCGTCTCTTACTGTCCCCCCACCGTCTCTTACTGTCCCCCACCGTCTCTTACTGTCCCCCACCGTCTCTTACTGTCTCCCCCACCGTCTCTTACTGTCTCTCCTGTCCCCCACCGTCTCTTACTGTCCCCCACCGTCTCTTACTGTCCCCCACCGTCTCTTACTGTCACCGTCTCTTACTGTCCCCACCGTCTCTTACTGTCCCCCCACCGTATCTTACTGTCCCCCACCGTCTCTTACTGTCCCCCACCGTCTCTTACTGTCCCCCACCGTCTCTTACTGTCTCCCACTGTCTCTTACTGTCCCCCACCGTCTCTTACTGTCTCCCACCGTCTCTTACTGTCCCCCACCGTCTCTTACTGTCTCCCCCACCGTCTCTTACTGTCCCCCACCGTCTCT
Source organism: Procambarus clarkii (assembly GCF_020424385.1). Classification (NCBI taxonomy): domain Eukaryota; kingdom Metazoa; phylum Arthropoda; class Malacostraca; order Decapoda; family Cambaridae; genus Procambarus; species Procambarus clarkii. Next base: position 81,272 of record NW_025569837.1, on the reverse strand, counting down.
TACTGTCCCCCACCGTCTCTTACTGTCCCCCACCGTCTCTTACTGTCCCCCACCGTCTCTTACTGTCCCCCACCGTCTCTTACTGTCCCCCACCGTCTCTTACTGTCCCCCACCGTCTCTTACTGTCTCCCACCGTCTCTTACTGTCCCCCACCGTCTCTTACTGTCCACCACCGTCTCTTACTGTCCCCCACCGTCTCTTACTGTCCCCCACCGTCTCTTACTGTCCCCCACCGTCTCTTACTGTCTCACCACCGTCTCTTACTGTCCCCCACCGTCTCTTACTGTCTCACCACCGTCTCTTACTGTCCCCCACCGTCTCTTACTGTCTCACTACTGTCCGTGCCTTAGACGCCCTCTACGCTAAACAAGTAATTAGTGATGGGTCGTCAAGTGGAGCATCTAACAGACAATCAGGAGTTCTGTCTGTCTGTCCTGACAGACAGGGAGGAGCTCTGTCTGTCTGTCTGTCATGTCACGAGATGTCTGTCTGTCTCCCTATGTTGTCGGGTCTACCTGCTATGTGTCTGAGGTTAATTCCTTTTACTCCATAATTCTGTCTTTTGCTTACCTTACCTTACCTTCCCTTACCTCCCCTTACCTTCCCCTACCTTCCCTTACCTCCCCTTACCTCCCCTTACCTTCCCCTACCTTCCCTTACCTTCCCTTACCTTCCCTTACCGCCCCTTAGCTTCCCTTACCTCCCCTTACCTTCCCTTACCGCCCCTTACCTTCCCTTACCTCCCCTTACCTTCCCTTACCTCCCCTTACCTTCCCTTACCTTCCCTTACCTTCCCTTACCTCCCCTTACCTCCCCTTACCTTCCCTTACCTCCCCTTACCTTCCCTTACCTTCCCTTACCTTTCCATACCTCCCCTTACCTCCCCTTACCTTCCCTCACCTTCCCTTACCTTCCCTTACCTTCCCTTACCTTTCCTTACCTCCCCTTACCTTCCCTTACCTCCCCTTACCTTCCCTTACCGCCCCTTACCTTCCCTTACCTTTCCATACCTCCCCTTACCTCCCCTTACCTTCCCTCACCTTCCCTTACCTTCCCTTACCTTCCCTTACCTTTCCATACCTCCCCTTACCTTCCCTTACCTCCCCTTACCTTCCCTTACCGCCCCTTACCTTCCCTTACCTTCCCTTACCTTCCCTTACCTTCCCTTATCTTTCCTTACCTTCCCTTACCTTTCCTTACCTCCCCTTACCTTCCCTTACCTTCCCTTACCTTCCCTTACCTTTCCTTACCTCCCCTTACCTTCCCTTACCTCCCCTTACCTTCCCTTACCTTCCCTTACCTTCCCTTACCTTTCCATACCTCCCCTTACCTCCCCGTACCTGCCCTCACCTACCCTTACCTTCCCTTACCTTCCCTTACCTTTCCATACCTCCCCTTACCTCCCCTTACCTTCCCTCACCTTCCCTTACCTTCCCTTACCTTCCCTTACCTTTCCTTACCTCCCCTTACCTTCCCTTACCTCCCCTTACCTCCCCTTACCTTCCCTTACCTTCCCTTACCTTTCCATACCTCCCCTTACCCCCCTTACCTTCCCTCACCTTCCCTTACCTTCCCTTACCTTCCCTTACCTTTCCTTACCTCCCCTTACCTTCCCTTACCTCCCCTTACCTTCCCTTACCGCCCCTTACCTTCCCTTACCTTCCCTTACCTTCCCTTACCTTCCCTTACCTTCCCTTACCTTTCCTTACCTTCCCTTACCTTTCCTTACCTCCCCTTACCTCCCCTTACCTTCCCCTACCTTCCCTTACCTTCCCTTACCTTCCCTTACCTCCCCTTACCTTCCCTTACCTTCCCTTACCTTTCCTTACCTTCCCTTACCTTTCCTTACCTCCCCTTACCTCCCCTTACCTTCCCCTACCTTCCCTTACCTTCCCTTACCTTTCCTTACCTTCCCTTACCTTTCCTTACCTCCCCTTACCTCCCCTTACCTTCCCCTACCTTCCCTTACCTTCCCTTACCTCCCCTTACCTCCCCTTACCTTCCCCTACCTTCCCTTACCTTCCCTTACCTTCCCTTACCGCCCCTTACCTTTCCTTACCTCCCCTTACCTTCCCTTACCGCCCCTTACCTTCCCTTACCTCCCCTTACCTTCCCTTACCTTTCCATACCTCCCCTTACCTCCCCTTACCTTCCCCTACCTTCCCTTACCTAGCCAAGAAAGGGTGGCAACACCAGCCACAGTTGCCAGGAGCCGCCACTCCGGCGCCCCGCATTGTTTACAAACACGGGGTAACATCCACCACTGTTGGACCACATCCCCGCCTGATGGCCTCACAGAACTTCTCCATCCTAATGCCAGCTTCAGACAGCTTCAGCCAGCTTCAGGCAGTTGCAGCTAGCTTCAGGCAGCTACAGCCAGCTTCAGCCAGCTTTAGGTAGCTTCAGCCAGCTTCAGGCAGCTACAGCCAGCTTCAGCCAGCTTCAGCCAGCTTTAGGTAGCTTCAGCCAGCTTCAGGCAGCTTCAGCTAGCTTCAGTCACCTTCAGGCAGCGTCTGCCAGCTTCAGCCCCCTTTAGGCAGCTTCAGGCTGCTTCAGCCAGCTTCTGCCAGTTTCAGCCAGCTTCTGCCAGCTTCAGCCAGCTTCAGGCAGTTTCAGGTAGCTTCAAGCAGCTTCAGGCAGCTTCAGCCAGCTTCAGGCAGCTTCAGACAGCTTCAGCCAGCTTAAGTCACTTTCAGGCAGCTACAGGCAGCTTCAGCCAGCTTCTGCCATCTTCAGCCAGATTTTGCCAGCTTCAGCCAGCTTCAGGCAGTTTCAGGCAGCTTCACTATCCTACTCTCGGCAAATAGTACAGTTTAAATTAATGCTCCGTCACACACACCTGGTGGTCCCTCATACACACCTGGTGGTCCCTCATACACACCTGGTGGTCCCTCATACACACCTGGTGGTCCCTCATACACATCTGGTGGTCCCTCACACACACCTGGTGGTCCCTCATACACATCTGGTGGTCCCTCATACACACCTGGTGGTCCCTCATACACACCTGGTGGTCCCTCATACACACCTGGTGGTCCCTCATACACACCTGGTGGTCCCTCATACACATCTGGTGGTCCCTCACACACACCTGGTGGTCCCTCACACACACCTGGTGGTCCCTCATACACACCTGGTGGTCCCTCATACACATCTGGTGGTCCCTCACACACACCTGGTGGTCCCTCACACACACCTGGTGGTCCCTCACACACACCTGGTGGTCCCTCATACTCACCTGGTGGTCCCTCATACACACCTGGTGGTCCCTCATACACACCTGGTGGTCCCTCATACACACCTGGTGGTCCCTCATACACACCTGGTGGTCCCTCATACACACCTGGTGGTCCCTCATACACACCTGGTGGTCCCTCATACACACCTGGTGGTCCCTTATACACACCTGGTGGTCCCTCATACACACCTGGTGGTCCCTCATACATACCTGGTGGTCCCTCATACACACCTGGTGGTCCCTCATACATACCTGGTGGTCCCTCATACACACCTGGTGGTCCCTCATACACACCTGGTGGTCCCTCATACACATCTGGTGGTCCCTCACACACACCTGGTGGTCCCTCACACACACCTGGTGGTCCCTCACACACACCTGGTGGTCCCTCACACACACCTTGTTGTCCCTCATACACACCTGGTGGTCCCTCATACACACCTGGTGGTCCCTCATACACACCTGGTGGTCCCATACACACCTGGTGGTCCCTCATACACATCTGGTGGTCCCTCACACACACCTGGTGGTCCCATACACACCTGGTGGTCCCTCATACACACCTGGTGGTCCCTCATACACACCTGGTGGTCCCTCATACACACCTGGTGGTCCCTCATACACACCTGGTGGTCCCTCACACACACCTGGTGGTCCCTCACACACACCTGGTGGTCCCTCATACACACCTGGTGGTCCCTCATACACACCTGGTGGTCCCTCATACACACCTGGTGGTCCCTCACACACACCTGGTGGTCCCTCATACACACCTGGTGGTCCCTCATACACACCTGGTGGTCCCTCATACACACCTGGTGGTCCCTCATACACACCTGGTGGTCCCTCATACACACCTGGTGGTCCCTCATACACACCTGGTGGTCCCTCACACACACCTGGTGGTCCCTCACACACACCTGGTGGTCCCTCACACACACCTGGTGGTCCCTCACACACACCTGGTGGTCCCTCACACACACCTGGTGGTCCCTCACACACACCTGGTGGTTATACAATGACCCTTATCTGGCATGAGCTAATGCAGGTAAATATTCTATCAGAGAGACAGACAGACAGCACCCTGGGTGATGCTGGGAGCCAGGTATAACACACCTGACACCACCCTGGGTGATGTTGGGAGCCAGGTATAACACACCTGACACCACCCTGGGTGATGTTGGGAGCCAGGTATAACACACCTGACACCACCCTGGGTGATGTTGGGAGCCAGGTATAACACACCTGACACCACCCTGGGTGATGCTGGGAGCCAGGTATAACACACCTGACACCACCCTGGGTGATGGGTGATGCTGGGAGCCAGGTATAACACACCTGACACCACCCTGGGTGATGCTGGGAGCCAGGTATAACACACCTGACACCACCCTGGGTGATGCTGGGAGCCAGGTATAACACACCTGCCACCACCCTGGGTGATGCTGGGAGCCAGGTATAACACACCTGACACCACCCTGGGTGATGCTGGGAGCCAGGTATAACACACCTGACACCACCCTGGGTGATGCTGGGAGCCAGGTATAACACACCTGCCACCACCCTGGGTGATGCTGGGAGCCAGGTATATTAGGGAAGAAAGAGAGAAAATGTTTGAGATAGGAAATGGTGATAAAGGTGATGGAGATGGGCTGACGCAAGATAATGGGAGACTTAATGGGTGGTCCAGGACTGGTCCAGGACTGGTCCAGGACTGGTTGAGTGGGAGGTAAGTAATGGGGACCACACACACAGTAATGGGGACCACACACACAGTAATAGAGACCACACACACAGTAATAGGGACCACACACACACAGTAATAGGGACCACGCACACAGTAATAGGGACCACACACACAGTAATAGGGACCACACACACAGTAATAGGGACCACACACACACAGTAATAGGGATCACACACAGTAATAGGGACCACACACACAGTAATAGGGACCACACACACACACACACAGTAATAGGGACCACACACACAGTAATAGGGACCACACACACACAGTAATAGGGACCACACACAGTAATAGAGACCACACACACAGTAATAGGGACCACACACACAGTAATAGGGACCACACACACACAGTAATAGGGACCACACACACAGTAATAGGGACCACACACACAGTAATAGGGACCACACACACAGTAATAGGGACCACACACAGTAATAGGGGCACAGTAATAGGGACCACACACACAGTAATAGGGACCACACACACAGTAATAGGGACCACACACACACAGTAATAGGGACCACACACACAGTAATAGGGGCCACACACAGTAATAGGGACCACACACACAGTAATAGGGACCACACACACACAGTAATAGGGACCACACACACAGTAATAGGGACCACTCACACAGTAATAGGGACCACACACAGTAATAGGGACCACACATACAGTAATAGGGACCACACACACACAGTAATAGGGACCACACACAGTAATAGGGACCACACACAGTAATAGGGACCAGTAATAGGGACCACACACAGTAATAGGGACCACACACACACACACACAGTAATAGGGACCACACACAGTAATAGGGACCACACACAGTAATAGGGACCACACACACAGTAATAGGGACCACTCACACAGTAATAGGGACCACACACACAGTAATAGGGACCACTCACACAGTAATAGGGACCACACACAGTAATAGGGACCACACACACAGTAATAGGGACCACACACACAGTAATAGGGACCACACACAGTAATAGGGACACACACAGTAATAGGGACCACACACAGTAATAGGGACCACACACACAGTAATAGGGACCACACACACAGTAATAGGGACCACACACACAGTAATAGGGACCACACACAGTAATAGGGACCACACACAGTAATAGGGACCACACACACAGAAATAGGGACCACACACACAGTAATAGGGACCACACACACAGTAATAGGGACCACACACAGTAATAGGGACCACACACAGTAATAGGGACCACACACAGTAATAGGGACCACACACAGTAATAGGGACCACACACACAGTAATAGGGACCACACACAGTAATGGGGACCAAACACACAGTAATAGGGACCACACACACAGTAATAGGGACCACTCACACAGTAATAGGGACCACACACAGTAATGGGGACCACACACACAGTAATAGGGGCCACACACAGTAATAGGGACCACACACACAGTAATAGGGACCACACACACAGTAATAGGGACCACACACAGTAATAGGGACCACACACACAGTAATAGGGACCACACACATAGGGACCACACACACAGTAATAGGGACCACACACACAGTAATAGGGACCACACACAGTAATAGGGACCACACACACAGTAATAGGGACCACACACACAGTAATAGGGACCACACACACAGTAATAGGGACCACACACACAGTAATAGGGACCACACACAGTAATAGGGACCACACACACAGTAATAGGGACCACACACACAGTAATAGGGACCACACACACAGTAATAGGGACCACACACAGTAATAGGGACCACACACACAGTAATAGGGACCACACACACAGTAATAGGGACCACACACACAGTAATAGGGACCACACACACAGTAATAGGGACCACACACAGTAATAGGGACCACACACACAGTAATAGGGACCAACCACACACACAGTAATAGGGACCACACACACAGTAATAGGGACACACACAGTAATAGGGACCACACACAGTAATAGGGACCACACACACAGTAATAGGGACCACACACACAGTAATAGGGACCACACACACACAGTAATAGGGACCACACACACAGTAATAGGGACCACACACACAGTAATAGGGACCACACACAGTAATAGGGACCACACACAGTAATAGGGACCACACACACAGTAATAGGGACCACACACAGTAATGGGGACCACACACACAGTAATAGGGACCACACACAGTAATAGGGACCACACACAGTAATAGGGACCACACACACAGTAATAGGGACCACACACAGTAATAGGGACAGTAATAGGGACCACACACACAGTAATAGGGACCACACACAGTAATAGGGACCACACACAGTAATAGGGACCACAAACACAGTAATAGGGACCACACACAGTAATAGGGACCACACACACAGTAATAGGGACCACACACAGTAATAGAGACCACACACAGTAATAGGGACCACAAACACAGTAATAGGGACCACACACAGTAATGGGGACCACTCACACAGTAATAGGGACCACACACAGTAATAGGGACCACACACACAGTAATAGGGACCACACACACAGTAATAGGGACCACACACAGTAATAGGGATAATAGGGACCACACACACAGTAATAGGGACCACACACAGTAATAGGGACCACACACACACAGTAATAGGGACCACACACACACACACAGTAATAGGGACCACACACACCACACACAGTAATAGGGACCACACACAGTAATAGGGACCACACACACAGTAATAGGGACCACACACACAGTAATAGGGACCACACACACACAGTAATAGGGACCACACACACAGTAATAGGGACCACACACAGTAATGGGGACCACACACACAGTAATGGGGACCACACACACAGTAATAGGGACCACACACACAGTAATAGGGACCACACACACACAGTAATAGGGACCACACACACAGTAATAGGGACCACACACACAGTAATAGGGACCACACACACAGTAATAGGGACCACACACACACAGTAATAGGGACCACACACACAGTAATAGGGACCACACACACAGTAATAGGGACCACACACACAGTAATAGGGACCTCACACACACAGTAATAGGGACCACACACACAGTAATAGGGACCACACACAAGTAATAGGGACCACACACACAGTAATAGGGACCACACACACAGTAATAGGGACCACACACACAGTAATAGGGACCACACACACAGTAATAGGGACCACACACACCACACACACAGTAATAGGGACCACACACACACACAGTAATAGGGACCACACACACTGTAATAGGGACCACACACACACAGTAATAGGGACCACACACACAGTAATAGGGACCACACACACACAGTAATAGGGACCACACACACACAGTAATAGGGACCACACACACAGTAATAGGGACCACACACACACACAGTAATAGGGACCACACACAGTAATAGGGACCACACACACAGTAATAGGGACCACACACACAGTAATAGGGACCACCACACAGTAATAGGGACCACACACACAGTAATAGGGACCACACACACAGTAATAGGGACCACACACACAGTAATAGGGACCACACACACAGTAATAGGGACCACACACACAGTAATAGGGACCACACACAGTAATAGTAATAGGGACCACACACAGTAATAGGGACCACACACACAGTAATAGGGACCACACACACAGTAATAGGGACCACACACAGTAATAGGGACCACACACACAGTAATAGGGACCACACACAGTAATAGGGACCACACACACAGTAATAGGGACCACACACACAGTAATAGGGACCACACACAGTAATAGGGACCACACACACAGTAATAGGGACCACACACACAGTAATAGGGACCACTCACACAGTAATAGGGACCACACACAGTAATGGGGACCACACACACAGTAATAGGGACCACACACACAGTAATAGGGACCACACACACAGTAATAGGGACCACACACACAGTAATAGGGACCACACACACAGTAATAGGGACCACACACACACAGTAATAGGGACCACACACACAGTAATAGGGACCACACACACAGTAATAGGGACCACACACAGTAATGGGGACCACACACACAGTAATACCACACACACAGGGACCACACACACAGTAATAGGGACCACACACACACACACAGTAATAGGGACCACACACACAGTAATAGGGACCACACACACAGTAATAGGGACCACACACACAGTAATAGGGACCACACACACAGTAATAGGGACCACACACACAGTAATAGGGACCACACACAGTAATAGGGACCACACACACAGTAATAGGGACCACACACACACAGTAATAGGGACCACACACACAGTAATAGGGACCACACACACAGTAATAGGGACCACACACACAGTAATAGGGACCACACACACAGTAATAGGGACCACACACACAGTAATAGGGACCACACACACAGTAATAGGGACCACACACACACACAGTAATAGGGACCACACACACAGTAATAGGGACCACACACACAGTAATAGGGACCACACACACAGTAATAGGGACCACACACACAGTAATAGGGACCACACACACAGTAATAGGGACCACACACACAGTAATAGGGACCACACACACAGTAATAGGGACCACACACACAGTAATAGGGACCACACACACAGTAATAGGGACCACACACACAGTAATAGGGACCACACACACAGTAATAGGGACCACACACACAGTAATAGGGACCACACACACAGTAATAGGGACCACACACACAGTAATAGGGACCACACACACAGTAATAGGGACCACACACACAGTAATAGGGACCACACACACAGTAATAGGGACCACACACACAGTAATAGGGACCACACACACAGTAATAGGGACCACACACACAGTAATAGGGACCACACACACACACACAATAGGGACCACACACACACAGTAATAGGGACCACACACACAGTAATAGGGACCACACACACAGTAATAGGGACCACACACACAGTAATAGGGACCACACACACAGTAATAGGGACCACACACACAGTAATAGGGACCACACACACAGTAATAGGGACCACACACACAGTAATAGGGACCACACACACACAGTAATAGTAATAGGACCACACACACAGTAATAGGGACCACACACACAGTAATAGGGACCACACACACAGTAATAGGGACCACACACACAGTAATAGGGACCACACACACAGTAATAGGGACCACACACACAGTAATAGGGACCACACACACAGTAATAGGGACCACACACACAGTAATAGGGACCACACACACAGTAATAGGGACCACACACACAGTAATAGGGACCACACACAGTAATACCACACACACACAGGGACCACACACACAGTAATAGGGACCACACACACAGTAATAGGGACCACACACACAGTAATAGGGACCACACACACAGTAATAGGGACCACACACACACAGTAATAGGGACCACACACCCAGTAATAGAGACCACACACACAGTAATAGGGACCACACACACACAGTAATAGGGACCACACACACAGTAATAGGGACCACACACACAGTAATAGGGACCACACACACAGTAATAGGGACCACACACACAGTAATAGCGACCACACACAGTAATAGGGACCACACACACAGTAATAGGGACCACACACACACAGTAATAGGGACCACACACACAGTAATAGGGACCACACACACAGTAATAGGGACCACACACACAGTAATAGGGACCACACACACAGTAATAGGGACCACACACACACAGTAATAGGGACCACACACACAGTAATAGGGACCACACACACAGTAATAGGGACCACACACACAGTAATAGCGACCACACACAGTAATAGGGACCACACACACAGTAATAGGGACCACACACACAGTAATAGGGACCACACACACAGTAATAGGGACCACACACACAGTAATAGGGACCACACACACAGTAATAGGGACCACACACACAGTAATAGGGACCACACACACAGTAATAGGGACCACACACACACACACACAGTAATAGGGACCACACACACAGTAATAGGGACCACACACACAGTAATAGGGACCACACACACAGTAATAGGGTAATAGGGACCACACACACAGTAATAGGGACCACACACACAGTAATAGGGACCACACACACAGTAATAGGGACCACACACACAGTAATAGGACCACACACACAGTAATAGGGACCACACACACAGTAATAGGGACCACACACACAGTAATAGGGACCACACACACAGTAATAGGGACCACACACACAGTAATAGGGACACACAGTAATAGGGACCACACACACAGTAATAGGGACCACACACACAGTAATAGGGACCACACACACAGTAATAGGGACCACACACACAGTAATAGGGACCACACACACAGTAATAGGGACCACACACACAGTAATAGTAATAGACCACACACACAGTAATAGGGACCACACACACAGTAATAGGGACCACACACACACAGTAATAGGGACCACACACACAGTAATAGGGACCACACACACAGTAATAGGGACCACACACACAGTAATAGGGACCACACACACAGTAATAGGGACCACACACACAGTAATAGGGACCACACACACAGTAATAGGGACCACACACACAGTAATAGGGACCACACACACAGTAATAGGGACCACACACACAGTAATAGGGACCACACACACAGTAATAGGGACCACACACACAGTAATAGGGACCACACACACAGTAATAGGGACCACACACACATTAATAGGGACCACACACAGTAATGGGGACCACACACACAGTAATAGGGACCACACACAGTAATAGGGACCACACACACAGTAATAGGGACCACACACACACAGTAATAGGGACCACACACACACACACAGTAATAGGGACCACACACACACAGTAATAGGGACCACACACACAGTAATAGGGACCACACACACAGTAATAGGGACCACACACACAGTAATAGGGACCACACACAGTAATAGGGACCACACACATAGTAATAGGGACCACACACACAGTAATAGGGACACACACAAATAGGGACCACACACACAGTAATAGGGACCACACACACAGTAATAGGGACCACACACACAGTAATAGGGACCACACACACAGTAATAGGGACCACACACACAGTAATAGGGACCACACACACAGTAATAGGGACCACACACACCACACACACAGTAATAGGGACCACACACACAGTAATAGGGACCACACACACACACACACAGTAATAGGGACCACACACACAGTAATAGGGACCACACACACACACACAGTAATAGGGACCACACACACAGTAATAGGGACCACACACACAGTAATAGGGACCACACACACAGTAATAGGGACCACACACACAGTAATAGGGACCACACACAGTAATAGGGACCACACACACAGTAATAGGGACCACACACACAGTAATAGGGACCACACACACAGTAATAGGGACCACACACACAGTAATAGGGACCACACACACAGTAATAGGGACCACACACACAGTAATAGGGACCACACACACAGTAATAGGGACCACACACACAGTAATAGGGACCACACACAGTAATAGGGACACACACACAGTAATAGGGACCACCACACAGTAATAGGGACCACACACACAGTAATAGGGACCACACACAGTAATAGGGACCACACACACAGTAATAGGGACCACACACACAGTAATAGGGACCACACACACAGTAATAGGGACCACACACACACAGTAATAGGGACCACACACACAGTAATAGGGACCACACACACAGTAATAGGGACCACACACACAGTAATAGGGACCACACACACAGTAATAGGGACCACACACACAGTAATAGGGACCACACACAGTAATAGGGACCACACACACAGTAATAGGGACCACACACACAGTAATAGGGACCACACACACAGTAATAGGGACCACACACACAGTAATAGGGACCACACACACACACACACAGTAATAGGGACCACACACACAGTAATAGGGACCACACACACAGTAATAGACCACACACACAGTAATAGGGACCACACACACACAGTAATAGGGACCACACACACAGTAATAGGGACCACACACACAGTAATAGGGACCACACACACAGTAATAGGGACCACACACACAGTAATAGGGACCACACACACAGTAATAGGGACCACACACACAGTAATAGGGACCACACACACAGTAATAGGGACCACACACAGTAATAGGGACACACACACACAGTAATAGGGACCACACACACAGTAATAGGGACCACACACACAGTAATAGGGACCACACACAGTAATAGGGACCACACACACAGTAATAGGGACCACACACACACAGTAATAGGGTAATAGAGACCACACACACAGTAATAGGGACCACACACACAGTAATAGGGACCACACACACAGTAATAGGGACCACACACACAGTAATAGGGACCACACACACAGTAATAGGGACCACACACACAGTAATAGGGACCACACACACAGTAATAGGGACCACACACACAGTAATAGGGACCACACACACAGTAATAGGGACCACACACACAGTAATAGGACCACACACACAGTAATAGGGACCACACACACAGTAATAGGGACCACACACACAGTAATAGGGACCACACACACAGTAATAGGGACCACACACACAGTAATAGGGACCACACACACAGTAATAGGGACAGTAATAGGGACCACACACACAGTAATAGGGACCACACACACAGTAATAGGGACCACACACACAGTAATAGGGACCACACACACAGTAATAGGGTCCACACACACAGTAATAGGGACCACACACACAGTAATAGGGACCACACACACAGTAATAGGGACCACACACACAGTAATAGGGACCACACACACAGTAATAGGGACCACACACAGTAATGGGGACCACACACACAGTAATGGGGACCACACACACAGTAATAGGGACCACACACACAGTAATAGGGACCACACACACAGTAATAGGGACCACACACAGTAATAGGGACCACACACACACAGTAATAGGGACCACACACACAGTAATAGGGACCACACACACAGTAATAGGGACCACACACAGTAATGGGGACCACACACACAGTAATGGGGACCACACACACAGTAATAGGGACCACACACACAGTAATAGGGACCACACACACAGTAATAGAGACCACACACACAGTAATAGGGACCACACACACAGTAATAGGGACCACACACAGTAATAGGGACCACACACACAGTAATAGGGACCACACACACAGTAATAGGGACCACACACACAGTAATAGGGACCACACACACAGTAATAGGGACCACACACACAGTAATAGGGACCACACACACAGTAATAGGGACCACACACACAGTAATAGGGACCACACACACAGTAATAGGGACCACACACACAGTAATAGGGACCACACACACAGTAATAGGGACCACACACACAGTAATAGGGACCACACACACAGTAATAGGGACCACACACACAGTAATAGGGACCACACACACAGTAATAGGGACCACACACACAGTAATAGGGACCACACACACAGTAATAGGGACCACACACACAGTAATAGGGACCACACACACAGTAATAGGGACCACACACACAGTAATAGGGACCACACACACAGTAATAGGGACCACACACACAGTAATAGGGACCACACACACAGTAATAGGGACCACACACACAGTAATAGGGACCACACACACAGTAATAGGGACCACACACACAGTAATAGGGACCACACACACAGTAATAGGGACCACACACACAGTAATAGGGACCACACACACAGTAATAGGGACCACACACAGTAATAGGGACCACACACACAGTAATAGGGACCACACACACACACACAGTAATAGGGACCACACACACAGTAATAGGGACCACACACAGTAATAGGGACCACACACACAGTAATAGGGACCACACACACAGTAATAGGGACCACACACACACACACAGTAATAGGGACCACACACACAGTAATAGGGACCACACACACAGTAATAGGGACCACACACAGTAATAGGGACCACACACAGTAATAGGGACCACACACACAGTAATAGGGACCACACACACAGTAATAGGGACCACACACAGTAATAGGGACCACACACACAGTAATAGGGACCACACACACAGTAATAGGGACCACACACACAGTAATAGGGACCACACACACAGTAATAGGGACCACACACACGGTAATAGGGACCACACACACAGTAATAGGGACCACACACACACACAGTAATAGGGACCACACACACAGTAATAGGGACCACACACACAGTAATAGGGACCACACACACAGTAATAGGGACCACACACACAGTAATAGGACCACACACACAGTAATAGGGACCACACACACAGTAATAGGGACCACACACACACAGTAATAGGGACCACACACACAGTAATAGGGACCACACACAGTAATAGGGACCACACACACAGTAATAGGGACCACACACACAGTAATAGGGACCACACACACAGTAATAGGGACCACACACACAGTAATAGGGACCACACACACAGTAATAGGGACCACACACACAGTAATAGGACCACACACAGTAATAGGGACCACACACACCACACACAGTAATAGGGACCACACACACAGTAATAGGGACCACACACACAGTAATAGAGACCACACACACAGTAATAGGGACCACACACACAGTAATAGGGACCACACACACAGTAATAGGGACCACACACAGTAATAGGGACCACACACACAGTAATAGGGACCACACACACAGTAATAGGGACCACACACACAGTAATAGGGACCACACACAGTAATAGGGACCACACACACAGTAATAGGGACCACACACACAGTAATAGGGACCACACACACAGTAATAGGGACCACACACAGTAATAGGGACCACACACACAGTAATAGGGACCACACACAATAGGGACCACACACAGTAATAGGGACCACACACACAGTAATAGGGACCACACACACAGTAATAGGACCACACACAGTAATAGGGACCAGTAATAGGGACCACACACACACACACAGTAATAGGGACCACACACACACAGTAATAGGGACCACACACACAGTAATAGGGACCACACACACAGTAATAGAGACCACACACACAGTAATAGGGACCACACACAGTAATGGGGACCACACACACAGTAATAGGGACCACACACAGTAATAGGGACCACACACAGTAATAGGGACCACACACACAGTAATGGGGACCCCACACACAGTAATAGGGACCACACACAGTAATAGGGACCACACACAGTAATAGGGACCACAAACACAGTAATAGGGACCACACACAGTAATAGGGACCACACACACAGTAATAGGGACCACACACACAGGGACCACACACTAATAGAGACCACACACAGTAATAGGGACCACACACACAGTAATAGGGACCACACACACAGTAATAGGGACCACACACACAGTAATAGGGACCACACACAGTAATAGGGACCACACACACAGTAATAGGGACCACACACTGTAATAGAGACCACACACAGTAATAGGGACCACACACACAGTAATAGGGACCACACACAGTAATAGGGACCACACACAGTAATAGGGACCACACACACAGTAATAGGGACCACACACACAGTAATAGGGACCACACACAGTAATAGGGACCACACACACAGTAATAGGGACCACACACACAGTAATAGGGACCACACACACAGTAATAGGGACCACACACAGTAATAGGGACCACACACACAGTAATAGGGACCACACACACAGTAATAGGGACCACACACACAGTAATAGGGACCACACACACAGTAATAGGGACCACACACAGTAATAGGGACCACTCACACAGTAATAGGGACCACACACACAGTAATAGGGACCACACACACAGTAATAGGGACCACACACAGTAATAGGGACCACACACACAGTAATAGGGACCACACACACAGTAATAGGGACCACACACACAGTAATAGGGACCACACACACAGTAATAGGGACCACACACACAGTAATAGGGACCACACACACAGTAATAGGGACCACACACACAGTAATAGGGACCACACACACAGTAATAGGGACCACACACAGTAATAGGGACCACACACACAGTAATAGGGACCACACACACAGTAATAGGGACCACACACACAGTAATAGGGACCACTCACACAGTAATAGGGACCACTCACACACAGTAATAGGGACCACACACACAGTAATAGGGACCACACACAGTAATAGGGACGACCACACACAGTAATAGGGACCACACACAGTAATAGAGACCACACACAGTAATAGGGACCACTCACACAGTAATAGGGACCACACACACAGTAATAGAGACCACACACAGTAATAGGGACCACACACACAGTAATAGAGACCACACACAGTAATAGGGACCACACACACAGTAATAGAGACCACACACAGTAATAGGGACCACACACAGTAATAGGGACCACTCACACAGTAATAGGGACCACTCACACAGTAATAGGGACAACTCACACAGTAATAGGGACCACTCACACAGTAATAGAGACCACTCACACAGTAATAGAGACCACACACACAGTAATAGGGACCACACACAGTAATAGGGACCACACACAGTAATAGGGACCACTCACACAGTAATAGGGACCACACACACACACAGTAATAGACCCACACACACAGTAATAGAGACCACACACACAGTAATAGAGACCACACACACAGTAATAGGGACCACACACACAGTAATAGGGACCACACACAGTAATAGGGACCACACACACAGTAATAGGGACCACACACACAGTAATAGGGACCACACACACACAGTAATAGAGGACCACACACACAGTAATAGGGACCACACACACAGTAATAGGGACCACACACACAGTAATAGGGACCACACCACAGTAATAGAGACCACACACACAGTAATAGGGACCACACACACAGTAATAGGGACCACACACACACAGTAATAATAGGGACCACACACACAGTAATAGGGACCACACACACAGTAATAGGGACCACACACACAGTAATAGGGACCACACACAGTAATAGGGACACACACACAGTAATAGGGACCACACACACAGTAATAGGGACCACACACAGTAATAGGGACCACACACAGTAATAGGGACCACACACACACAGTAATAGGGACCACACACACAGTAATAGGGACCACACACACACAGTAATAGGGACCACACACACAGTAATAGGGACCACACACACAGTAATAGGGACCACACACACAGTAATAGGGACCACACACACACAGTAATAGGGACCACACACACACACAGTAATAGGGACCACACACACAGTAATAGAGACCACACACACAGTAATAGGGACCACACACACACAGGAATAGGGACCACACACACAGTAATAGGGACCACACACAGTAATAGGGACCACACACACAGTAATAGGGACCACACACACAGTAATAGGGACCACACACAGTAATAGGGACCACACACACAGTAATAGGGACCACACACACAGTAATAGGGACCACACACACACAGTAATAGGGACCACACACACAGTAATAGGGACCACACACAGTAATGGGGACCACACACACAGTAATGGGGACCACACACACAGTAATAGGGACCACACACACAGTAATAGGGACCACACACACACACACAGTAATAGGGACCACACACACTGTAATAGGGACCACACACACACAGTAATAGGGACCACACACAGTAATAGGGACCACACACACAGTAATAGGGACCACACACACACACACACAGTAATAGGGACCACACACAGTAATACCACTCACACAGTAATAGGGACCACACACAGTAATAGGGACCACACACAGTAATAGGGACCACACACACAGTAATAGGGACCACACACACAGTAATAGGGACCACACACAGTAATAGGGACCACACACACAGTAATAGGGACCACACACAGTACCACTCACACAGTAATAGGGACCACACACACAGTAATAGGGACCACACACACAGTAATAGGGACCACACACACAGTAATAGGGACCACACACAGTAATAGGGACCACACACAGTAATAGGGACCACACACACAGTAATAGGGACCACACACACAGTAATAGGGACCACACACAGTAATAGGGACCACACACACAGTAATAGGGACCACACACACAGTAATAGGGACCACACACACAGTAATAGGGACCACACACACAGTAATAGGGACCACACACACAGTAATAGGGACCACACACACAGTAATAGGGACCACACACAGTAATAGGGACCACACACACAGTAATACCACACACACAGGGACCACACACACACAGTAATAGGGACCACACACACAGTAATAGGGACCACACACAGTAATAGGGACCACACACACAGTAATAGGGACCACACACACAGTAATAGGGACCACACACACACAGTAATAGGGACCACACACAGTAATAGGGACCACACACAGTAATAGGGACCACACACACAGTAATACCACACACACAGTAATAGGGACCACACACACAGTAATAGGGACCACACACACAGTAATACCACACACACACAGTAATAGGACCACACACACAGTAATAGGGACCACACACACAGTAATAGGGACCACACACACAGTAATAGGGACCACACACACAGTAATAGGGACCACACACACAGTAATAGGGACCACACACACAGTAATAGGGACCACACACACAGTAATAGGGACCACACACACAGTAATAGGGACCACACACAGTAATAGGGACCACACACAGTAATAGGGACCACACACAGTAATAGGGACCACACACACAGTAATAGGGACCACACACACAGTAATAGGGACCACACACAGTAATAGGGACCACACACACAGTAATAGGGACCACACACACAGTAATAGGGACCACACACAGTAATAGGGACCACACACACAGTAATTGGGACCACACACAGTAATAGGGACCACACACAGTAATAGGGACCACACACACAGTAATAGGGACCACACACACAGTAATAGGGACCACACACAGTAATAGGGACCACACACAGTAATAGGGACCACACACACAGTAATAGGGACAACACACACACAGTAATAGGGACCACACACACAGTAATAGGGACCACACACACAGTAATAGGGACCACACACACAGTAATAGGGACCACACACACAGTAATAGGGCCACACACACACAGTAATAGGGACCACACACAGTAATAGGGACCACACACACAGTAATAGGGACCACACACACACAGTAATAGGGACCACACACACAGTAATAGGGACCACACACACAGTAATAGGGACCACACACAGTAATAGGGACCACACACACCACACACACAGTAATAGGGACCACACACACAGTAATAGGGACCACACACACAGTAATAGGGACCACACACACAGTAATAGGGACCACACACACACAGTAATAGGGACCACACACACAGTAATGGGGACCACACACACAGTAATAGGGACCACACAGTAATAGGGACCACACACAGTAATAGGGACCACACACACAGTAATAGGGACCACACACACAGTAATAGGGACCACACACACACACAGTAATAGGGACCACACACACAGTAATAGGGACCAAACACACAGTAATAGGGACCACACACATTAATGGGGGACCACACACACACAGTAATGGGGACCACACACACAGTAATAGGGACCACACACACAGTAATAGGGACCACACACAGTAATAGGGACCAGACACACACAGTAATAGGGACCACACACACAGTAATAGGGACCACACACACCACACACACAGTAATAGGGACCACACACACACACACACAGTAATAGGGACCACACACACAGTAATAGGGACCACACACACAGTAATAGGGACCACACACACAGTAATAGGGACCACACACACAGTAATAGGGACCACACACAGTAATAGGGACCACACACACACACACACAGTAATAGGGACCACACACAGTAATAGGGACCACACACACAGTAATAGGGACACACACACAGTAATAGGGACCACACACACAGTAATAGGGACCACACACACAGTAATAGGGACCACACACACAGTAATAGGGACCACACACAGTAATAGGGACCACACACACAGTAATAGGGACCACACACACACACACACAGTAATAGGGACCACACACACAGTAATGGGGACCACACACACAGTAATAGGGACCACACACACAGTAATAGGGACCACACACAGTAATAGGGACCACACACACAGTAATAGGGACCACACACAGTAATAGGGACCACACACAGTAATAGGGACCACACACAGTAATAGGGACCACACACACACAGTAATAGGGACCACACACAGTAATAGGGACCACACACACAGTAATAGGGACCACACACACAGTAATAGGGACCACACACACAGTAATAGGGACCACACACACAGTAATAGGGACCACACACAGTAATGGGGACCACACACACAGTAATAGGGACCACACACACACACAGTAATGGGGACCACACACCCCACACAGTAATAGGGACCACACACACAGTAATAGGGACACACACAGTAATAGGGACCACACACAGTAATAGGGACCACACACACACAGTAATAGGGACCACACACCACACACACAGTAATAGGGACCACACACAGTAATAGGGACCACACACACAGTAATAGGGACCACACACACAGTAATATAGGGACCACACACACAGTAATAGGGACCACACACACAGTAATAGGGACCACACACACAGTAATAGGGACCACACACACAGTAATAGGGACCACACACAGTAATAGGGACCACACACACAGTAATAGGGACCACACACACAGTAATAGGGACCACACACACAGTAATAGGGACCACACACACAGTAATAGGGACCACACACACAGTAATAGGGACCACACACACAGTAATAGGGACCACACACACACAGTAATAGGGACCACACACAGTAATAGGGACCACACACACAGTAATAGGGACCACACACACAGTAATAGGGACCACACACACACAGTAATAGGGACCACACACACAGTAATAGGGACCACACACACAGTAATAGGGACCACACACAGGTAATAGGGACCACACACACAGTAATAGGGACCACACACACACAGTAATAGGGACCACACACACAGTAATAGGGACCACACACACAGTAATAGGGACCACACACACCAGTAATAGGGACCACACACACAGTAATAGGGACCACACACACAGTAATAGGGACCACACACAGTAATAGGGACCACACACACAGTAATAGGGACCACACACACAGTAATAGGGACCACACACACAGTAATAGGGACCACACACACAGTAATAGGGACCACACACACACACACACACAGTAATAGGGACCACACACAGTAATAGGGACCACACACACAGTAATAGGGACCACACACACAGTAATAGGGACCACACACACAGTAATAGGGACCACACACACAGTAATAGGGACCACACACAGTAATAGGGACCACACACACAGTAATAGGGACACACACACACAGTAATAGGGACCACACACACAGTAATAGGGACCACACACACAGTAATAGGGACCACACACACAGTAATAGGGACCACACACACAGTAATAGGGACCACACACACAGTAATAGGGACCACACACACAGTAATAATAGGGACCACACACACAGTAATAGGGACCACACACACAGTAATAGGGACCACACACACACAGTAATAGGGACCACACACACAGTAATAGGGACCACACACACACAGTAATAGGGACCACACACACAGTAATAGGGACCACACACACAGTAATAGGGACCACACACACAGTAATAGGGACCACACACACAGTAATAGGGACCACACACACAGTAATAGGGACCACACACACACCACACACACAGTAATAGGGACCACACACACAGTAATAGGGACCACACACACACAGTAATAGGGACCACACACACAGTAATAGGGACACACACACACAGTAATAGGGACCACACACACAGTAATAGGGACCACACACACAGTAATAGGGACCACACACACAGTAATAGGGACCACACACACAGTAATAGGGACCACACACACAGTAATAGGGACCACACACACAGTAATAGGGACCACACACACAGTAATAGGGACCACACACACAGTAATAGGGACCACACACACAGTAATAGGGACCACACACACAGTAATAGGGACCACACACACAGTAATAGGGACCACACACACAGTAATAGGGAATAGGGACACACACACAGTAATAGGGACCACACACACAGTAATAGGGACCACACACACAGTAATAGGGACCACACACACAGTAATAGGGACCACACACACAGTAATAGGGACCACACACACAGTAATAGGGACCACACACACACACACACACAGTAATAGGGACCACACACACAGTAATAGGGACCACACACACAGTAATAGGGACCACACACACAGTAATAATAGGGACCACACACACAGTAATAATAGGGACCACACACACAGTAATAGGGACCACACAGTAATAGGGACCACACACAGTAATAGGGACCACACACACAGTAATAGGGACCACACACACAGTAATAGGGACCACACACACAGTAATAGGGACCACACACACAGTAATAGGGACCACACACACAGTAATAGGGACCACACACACAGTAATAGGGACCACACACACAGTAATAGGGACCACACACACAGTAATAGGGACCACACACACCACACACAGTAATAGGGACCACACACACAGTAATAGGGACCACACACACAGTAATAGGGACCACACACACAGTAATAGGGACCACACACACAGTAATAGGGACCACACACACAGTAATAGGGACCACACACACAGTAATAGGGACCACACACACAGTAATAGGGACCACACACACACAGTAATAGGGACCACACACACAGTAATAGGGACCACACACACAGTAATAGGGACCACACACACAGTAATAGGGACCACACACACAGTAATAGGGACCACACACACAGTAATAGGGACCACACACACAGTAATAGGGACCACACACACAGTAATAGGGACCACACACACAGTAATAGGGACCACACACACAGTAATAGGGACCACACACACAGTAATAGGGACCACACACACAGTAATAGGGACCACACACACAGTAATAGGGACCACACACACAGTAATAGGGACCACACACACAGTAATAGGGACCACACACACAGTAATAGGGACCACACACACAGTAATAGGGACCACACACACAGTAATAGGGACCACACACACAGTAATAGGGACCACACACACAGTAATAGGGACCACACACACAGTAATAGGGACCACACACACACAGTAATAGGGACCACACACACAGTAATAGGGACCACACACACAGTAATAGGGACCACACACACAGTAATAGGGACCACACACACAGTAATAGGGACCACACACACACAGTAATAGGGACCACACACACAGTAATAGGGACCACACACACAGTAATAGGGACCACACACACAGTAATAGGGACCACACACACAGTAATAGGGACCACACACACCACACACACAGTAATAGGGACCACACACACAGTAATAGGGACCACACACACAGTAATAGGGACCACACACACAGTAATAGGGACCACACACACAGTAATAGGGACCACACACACAGTAATAGGGACCACACACACAGTAATAGGGACCACACACACAGTAATAGGGACCACACACACACACACAGTAATAGGGACCACACACACAGTAATAGGGACCACACACACAGTAATAGGGACCACACACACCACACACACAGTTAGGGACCACACACACGTAATAGGGACCACACACACAGTAATAGGGACCACACACACAGTAATAGGGACCACACACACAGTAATACCACACACACAGTAATAGGGACCACACACACAGTAATAGGGACCACACACACAGTAATAGGACCACACACACAGTAATAGGGACCACACACACAGTAATAGGGACCACACACACAGTAATAGGGACCACACACACAGTAATAGGGACCACACACACAGTAATAGGGACCACACACACACAGTAATAGGGACCACACACACAGTAATAGGGACCACACACACAGTAATAGGGACCACACACACAGTAATAGGGACCACACACACAGTAATAGGGACCACACACACAGTAATAGGGACCACACACACAGTAATAGGGACCACACACACAGTAATAGGGACCACACACACAGTAATAGGGACCACACACACACAGTAATAGGGACCACACACACAGTAATAGGGACCACACACACAGTAATAGCGACCACACACAGTAATAGGGACACACACACAGTAATAGGGACCACACACACAGTAATAGGGACCACACACACAGTAATAGGGACCACACACACAGTAATAGGGACCACACACACAGTAATAGGGACCACACACACAGTAATAGGGACCACACACACAGTAATAGGGACCACACACACAGTAATAGGGACCACACACACAGTAATAGGGACCACACACACAGTAATAGGGACACACACACACAGTAATAGGGACCACACACACAGTAATAGGGACCACACACACAGTAATAGGGACCACACACACAGTAATAGGGACCACACACACAGTAATAGGGACCACACACACAGTAATAGGGACCACACACACAGTAATAGGGTAATAGGGACCACACACACAGTAATAGGGACCACACACACAGTAATAGGGACCACACACACAGTAATAGGGACCACACACACAGTAATAGGGACCACACACACACAGTAATAGGGACCACACACACAGTAATAGAGACCACACACACAGTAATAGGGACCACACACACACAGTAATAGGGACCACTCACACAGTAATAGGGACCACACACACAGTAATAGCGACCACACACACACAGTAATAGGGACCACACACACAGTAATAGGGACCACACACACACAGTAATAGGGACCACACACAGTAATAGGGACCACACACACACACACACACAGTAATAGGGACCACACACACACAGTAATAGGGACCACACACACAGTAATAGGGACCACACACACAGGGACCACACACACAGTAATAGGGACCACACACACAGTAATAGGGACCACACACACAGTAATAGGGACCACACACACAGTAATAGGGACCAGTAATAGGGACCACACACACAGTAATAGGGACCACACACACAGTAATAGGGACCACACACACAGTAATAGGGACCACACACACAGTAATAGGGACCACACACACAGTAATAGGGACCACACACACAGAAATAGGGACACAGTAATAGGGACCACACACACAGTAATAGGGACCACACACACAGTAATAGGGACCACACACACACAGTAATAGGGACCACACACACAGTAATAGGGACCACACACACCACACACACAGTAATAGGGACCACACACACAGTAATAGGGACCACACACACAGTAATAGGGACCACACACACAGTAATAGGGACCACACACACAGTAATAGGGACCACTCACACAGTAATAGGGACCACACACACAGTAATAGCGACCACACACAGTAATAGGGACCACACACACAGTAATAGGGACCACACACACAGTAATAGAGACCACACACACAGTAATAGGGACCACACACACAGTAATAGGGACCACACACACAGTAATAGGACCACACACACAGTAATAGGGACCACACACACAGTAATAGGGACCACACACACAGTAATAGGGACCACACACACAGTAATAGGGACCACACACACAGTAATAGGGACCACACACACAGTAATAGGGACCACACACAGTAATAGGGACCACACACACAGTAATAGGGACCACACACACAGTAATAGGGACCACACACACAGTAATAGGGACCACACACACACACACACAGTAATAGGGACCACACACACAGTAATAGGGACCACACACACAGTAATAGGGACCACACACACAGTAATAGACCACACACACAGTAATAGGGACCACACACACAGTAATAGGGACCACACACACAGTAATAGGGACAGTAATAGGGACCACACACACAGTAATAGGGACACACACACAGTAATAGGGACCACACACACAGTAATAGGGACCACACACACAGTAATAGGGACCACACACACAGTAATAGGGACCACACACACACAGTAATAGGGACCACACACACAGTAATAGGGACCACACACACAGTAATAGGGGACCACACACACAGTAATAGGGACCACACACACACCACACACACAGTAATAGGGACCACACACACAGTAATAGGGACCACACACACAGTAATAGGGACCACACACACAGTAATAGGGACAGTAATAGGGACCACACACACAGTAATAGGGACCACACACACAGTAATAGGGACCACACACACAGTAATAGGGACCACACACACAGTAATAGGGACCACACACAATAGGGACCACAGTAATAGGGA
This sequence comes from Procambarus clarkii, assembly GCF_020424385.1. Lineage (NCBI taxonomy): Eukaryota > Metazoa > Arthropoda > Malacostraca > Decapoda > Cambaridae > Procambarus > Procambarus clarkii. The sequence goes on along the minus strand of NW_025569837.1, from coordinate 53,572 downwards.
CCACACACACAGTAATAGGGACCACACACACACAGTAATAGGGACCACACACACAGTAATAGGGACCACACACACAGTAATACCACACACAGTAATAGGACCACACACACAGTAATAGGGACCACACACACAGTAATAGGGACCACTCACACAGTAATAGGGACCACACACAGTAATAGGGACCACACACACAGTAATAGGGACCACACACAGTAATGGGGACCACACACACAGTAATAGGGACCACACACAGTAATAGGGACCACACACAGTAATAGGGACCACTCACACAGTAATAGGGACCACACACACAGTAATAGGGACCACACACAGTAATAGGGACCACACACACAGTAATAGGGACCACACACAGTAATAGGGACCACACACAGTAATAGGGACCACACACACAGTAATAGGGACCACACACAGTAATAGGGACCACACACACAGTAATAGGGACCACACACTGTAATAGAGACCACACACACAGTAATAGAGACCACACACACAGTAATAGGGACCACACACACACGGTAATAGGGACCACTCACACAGTAATAGGGACCACACACAGTAATAGGGACCACACACACAGTAATAGGGACCACACACACAGTAATAGAGACCACACACACAGTAATAGGGACCACTCACATAGTAATAGGGACCACACACAGTAATAGGGACCACTCACACAGTAATAGGGACCACACACAGTAATAGGGACCACACACAGTAATAGGGACCACACACAGTAATAGGGACCACACACACAGTAATAGGGACCACACACACAGTAATAGAGACCACACACACAGTAATAGGGACCACACACACAGTAATAGGGACCACACACACATTAATAGGGACCACACACTGTAATAGAGACCACACACACAGTAATAGGGACCACACACACACAGTAATAGAGACCACACACACAGTAATAGGGACCACACACAGTAATAGGGACCCACACACAATAATAGGGACCACACACACAGTAATAGGGACCACACACACAGTAATAGGGACCACACACAGTAATAGGGACCCACACACAATAATAGGGACCACACACACAGTAATAGGGACCACACACACAGTAATAGGGACCACACACAGTAATAGGGGACCACACACACAGCAATAGGGACCACACACTGTAATAGAGACCACACACAGTAATAGGGACCACACACACAGTAATAGGGACCACACACAGTAATAGAGACCACACACAGTAATAGAGACCACACACACAGTAATAGGGACCACACACAGTAATAGGGACCCACACACAGTAATAGGGACCACACACACAGCAATAGGGACCACACACACAGTAATAGAGACCACACACACAGTAATAGAGACCACACACAGTAATAGGGACCCACACACAGTAATAGAGACCACACACAGTAATAGGGACCACACACTGTAATAGAGACCACACACAGTAATAGGGACCACACACACACAGTAATAGAGACCACACACACAGTAATAGGGACCACACACAGTAATAGGGACCCACACACAGTAATAGGGACCACACACACAGCAATAGGGACCACACACTGTAATAGAGACCACACACAGTAATAGGGACCACACACACACCAATTGGGACCACACACTGTAATAGAGACCACACACAGTAATAGGGACCCACACACAATAATAGGGACCACACACACACAGTAATAGAGACCACACACACAGTAATAGGGACCACACACAGTAATAGGGACCACACACACAGCAATAGGGACCACACACTGTAATAGAGACCACACACAGTAATAGGGACCACTCACACAGTAATAGGGACCACTCACACAGTAATAGGGACCACACACTGTAATAGAGACCACACACAGTAATAGGGACCACTCACACAGTAATAGGGACCACTCACACAGTAATAGAGACCACACACACAGTAATAGGGACCACTCACACAGTAATAGAGACCACACACACAGTAATAGAGACCACACACAGTAATAGGGACCACACACACAGTAATAGGGACCACACACACAGTAATAGGGACCACTCACACAGTAATAGGGACCACTCACACAGTAATAGAGACCACACACAGTAATAGGGACCACTCACACAGTAATAGGGACCACTCACACAGTAATAGAGACCACACACACAGTAATAGGGACCACACACAGTAATAGAGACCACACACAGTAATAGAGACCACACACAGTAATAGGGACCACTCACACAGTAATAGGGACCACACACACAGTAATAGAGACCACACACAGTAATAGGGACCACACACACAGTAATAGAGACCACACACAGTAATAGGGACCACACACACAGTAATAGAGACCACACACAGTAATAGGGACCACACACAGTAATAGGGACCACTCACACAGTAATAGGGACCACTCACACAGTAATAGGGACAACTCACACAGTAATAGGGACCACTCACACAGTAATAGAGACCACTCACACAGTAATAGAGACCACACACACAGTAATAGGGACCACACACTGTAATAGAGACCACACACAGTAATAGGGACCACTCACACAGTAATAGGGACCACTCACACAGTAATAGAGACCACACACACAGTAATAGAGACCACACACTGTAATAGAGACCACACACAGTAATAGGGACCACTCACACAGTAATAGGGACCACTCACACAGTAATAGGGACCACTCACACAGTAATAGAGACCACACACACAGTAATGGGGGTTTTCACCTTTACGGCTTCAGCGGGTAGGCGGTTCCATGGGTTTATAACCCTCTAGCTGAAAAAAACATATTTTTGCAATCCTACTTGAGAGGACAAACTCTCCAACACTATATCTGTGATTGGCCTGTTATCAGTGACCTCAGACCAAATGGTATGAGGTACTTTGAGCTCTGTAATTACTTCATACACTCAGGAGTATTGGAAGATATTCTTGTGTATAATGTAGATATCTTACTGCTAATAGTCTTACATTTCCTGTTCTCTTCTGAGTCCATGTATGACTGGCCGTCCTGTGGGGTGTGGATGTCGTTGCTACACAGCCTTCACAGCTGTGGTGTCTTGTGATAATTATTGTTACACAGCTTAACTGTGTATCAGGAAGAGGTCTTGGCCCCCTGCTTCCCTCTCTCTTTTAAGAAACAATGGGTATAAATTGGATAAGTTTAGATTTAGGAAAGACTTGGGTAAATACTGGTTCAGTAACAGGGTTGTTGATTTGTGGAACCAATTGCCGCGTAACGTGGTGGAGGTGAGGTCCCTCGATTGTTTCAAGCGCGGGTTGGACATGTATATGAGTGGGATTGGGTGGTTATAGAATAGGAGCTGCCTCGTATGGGCCAATAGGCCTTCTGCAGTTGCCTTTGTTCTTATGTAACAGGCTATAATAGTCCATATAGACATAACTATAGGCCTAAATATTCAATGAGAGAAGTTTTACAAGTTTTTACCCTTCTCTTTACCTAACATCATTTGTGTAACATATTTTTATTTTATGTCTCTGCCAGATTTAATTTCAAAATAAAACCAAACAAAATAAATTAAAAATGGGTATGTATAGCTAAGGTACACCCCTAGCTATAGTTATTACTAGGTGAACAGGTGCATTTGGTGATAGTAAATGCTCCCACCAGCCACCTTCTCTCATATTTCATGTTCACTAGTGTTTATTTACTTAATAAGTACTCGTATAATATCTTGCTATTATAAAACTAATTATAATATCATAAAAGACATATTTACTACAAGTTTCAAGCAGAGAATGTATATATAACTAACACGAAGGACTCCGTCTTGATGAACCTCGCCAGCTACAATGTTTCCTTATAACCGATCCTCCGTGTTGTGTAGTAGAGAACAGTTGAGTTATATCCAGTTTACGTGAAGCTACGAGTGGTCGAGAGCTGCCCCGGGCGACGGAACACACTGCGAGTGGTCGAGAGCTGCCCCGGGCGACGGAACACACTGCGAGTGGTCGAGAGCTGCCCCGGGCGACGCACACTGCGAGTGGTCGAGAGCTGCCCCGGGCGACGCACACTGCGAGTGGTCGAGAGCTGCCCCGGGCGACGGAACACTGCGAGTGGTCGAGAGCTGCCCCGGGCGACGGAACACTGCGAGTGGTCGAGAGCTGCCCCGGGCGACGGAACACACTGCGAGTGGTCGAGAGCTGCCCCGGGCGACGGAACACACTGCGAGTGGTCGAGAGCTGCCCCGGGCGACGGAGCACACTGCGAGTGGTCGAGAGCTGCCCCGGGCGACGGAACACACTGCGAGTGGTCGAGAGCTGCCCCGGGCGACGGAACACACTGCGAGTGGTCGAGAGCTGCCCCGGGCGACCGGGCGAGAGCTGCCCCGGGCGACGGAACGGTCGAGAGCTGCCCCGGGCGACGGAACACACTGCGAGTGGTCGAGAGCTGCCCCGGGCGACGCACACTGCGAGTGGTCGAGAGCTGCCCCGGGCGACGGAACACACTGCGAGTGGTCGAGAGCTGCCCCGGGCGACGGAACACACTGCGAGTGGTCGAGAGCTGCCCCGGGCGACGGAACACACTGCGAGTGGTCGAGAGCTGCCCCGGGCGACGCACACTGCGAGTGGTCGAGAGCTGCCCCGGGCGACGGAACACACTGCGAGTGGTCGAGAGCTGCCCCGGGCGACGGAACACACTGCGAGTGGTCGAGAGCTGCCCCGGGCGACGGAACACACTGCGAGTGGTCGAGAGCTGCCCCGGGCGACGGAACACACTTACCAAGGTGTTCTTACTTACCTGCCTGCCTGAATACCAACACAGCCGCTACGAAGATGCTAAAAAGGTTAACGTTCGTAGGTACGTACGTAACTGTTCGTGACTCTGGCCCCGGGACACTAACGGACCGGGACACTAACGGACCGGGACAGTGGCGGATAGGACGGGCCAGGTCAATTGGGTAAGGGCCACCGTACCTGGGGGGAGATGATAAGGTCTTAACTGTTATTGTACCACAATACATCAACACTCTCACCAACGATCACACCAACAATCTCTCCAACAATCACACCAACAATCTCTCCAACAATCACACCAACAATCTCTCCAACAATCACACCAACAATCTCTCCAACAATCACACCAACACTCTCTCCAACAATCACACCAACACTCTCTCCAACAATCACACCAACAATCTCTCCAACAATCACACCAACACTCTCTCCAACAATCACACCAACAATCACACCAACACTCTCTCCAACAATCACACCAACAATCACACCAACACTCTCTCCAACAATCACACCAACACTCTCTCCAACAATCACACCAACACTCTCTCCAACAATCACACCAACAATCTCTCCAACAATCACACCAACACTCTCTCCAACAATCACACCAACAATCTCTCCAACAATCACACCAACACTCTCTCCAACAATCACACCAACACTCTCTCCAACAATCACACCAACACTCTCTCCAACAATCACACCAACAATCACATCAACAATCTCTCCAACAATCACACCAACACTCTCTCCAACAATCACATCAACAATCTCTCCAACAATCACACCAACAATCTCTCCAACAATCACACCAACACTCTCTCCAACAATCACACCAACAATCTCTCCAACAATCACACCAACAATCACATCAACAATCTCTCCAACAATCACACCAACACTCTCTCCAACAATCACATCAACAATCTCTCCAACAATCACATCAACAATCACACCAACACTCTCTCCAACAATCACATCAACAATCTCTCCAACAATCACATCAACAATCACACCAACAATCACATCAACAATCACACCAACACTCTCTCCAACAATCACATCAACAATCTCTCCAACAATCACATCAACAATCTCTCCAACAATCACATCAACAATCTCTCCAACAATCACATCAACAATCTCTCCAACAATCACATCAACAATCACACCAACACTCTCTCCAACAATCACACCAACACTCTCTCCAACAATCACACCAACACTCTCTCCAACAATCACATCAACAATCTCTCCAACAATCACATCAACAATCACACCAACACTCTCTCCAACAATCACACCAACACTCTCTCCAACAATCACACCAACAATCTCTCCAACAATCACATCAACAATCTCTCCAACAATCACATCAACAATCTCTCCAACAATCACATCAACAATCTCTCCAACAATCACATCAACAATCTCTCCAACAATCACATCAACAATCTCTCCAACAATCACATCAACAATCTCTCCAACAATCACATCAACAATCACACCAACACTCTCTCCAACAATCACACCAACACTCTCTCCAACAATCACATCAACAATCTCTCCAACAATCACATCAACAATCTCTCCAACAATCACACCAACACTCTCTCCAACAATCACATCAACAATCTCTCCAACAATCACATCAACAATCACACCAACACTCTCTCCAACAATCATACCAACACTCTCTCCAACAATCACACCAACACTCTCTCCAACAATCACACCAACAATCTCTCCAACAATCACATCAACAATCACACCAACAATATCTCCAACAATCACACCAACAATCACACCAACAATATCTCCAACAATCACACCAACAATCTCTCCAACAATCACACCAACAATATCTCCAACAATCACACCAACAATCTCTCCAACAATCACACCAACAATATCTCCAACAATCACACCAACAATCACACCAACAATATCTCCAACAATCTCTCCAACAATCACACCAACAATCTCTCCAACAATCACACCAACAATATCTCCAACAATCACACCAACAATCACACCAACAATCACACCAACAATCTTTCCAACAATCACATCAACAATCTCTCCACCAATCACACCACTAACAGTCGCCCCAGCAATCACAATCACGCCAACAATCACACCACTAACAGTCGCCCCAGCAATCACTAACAATCACACCACTAACAGTCGCACCAGCAATCACAATCACTAACAATCACGCCAACAATCACACCACTAACAGTCGCCCCAGCAATCACAATCACTAACAGTCACGCCAACAATCACACCACTAACAGTCGCCCCAGCAATCACAATCACTAACAGTCACGCCAACAATCACACCACTAACAGTCGCCCCAGCAATCACAATCACGCCAACAATCACACCACTAACAGTCGCCCCAGCAATCACTAACAATCACACCACTAACAGTCGCCCCAGCAATCACAATCACTAACAATCACGCCAACAATCACACCACTAACAGTCGCCCCAGCAATCACAATCACTAACAATCACGCCAACAATCACACCATTTTATCATGTCATATTATTAAATAATTATAAATAAATAAATAATGGTAAGTATATATAATAAGAAAAGTTAAATACAAATTAATAATATAATTAACATGCGCAACAAATTGAGAAAGAGAAGACTTGCTCTCAGAGAAGATGAGGCAGACAGGTAATGTCTGGAGGGCAGACTTAAGCTTGGGCAGACTTATAAGCCTGGTAAGTCTACTGTGAGACTCTCAGACCAAGTCTGGCAAATAATTGTCTCTTGAGAATCTGGTTCAGAAGGAGAGAGGCACTTCAGGAATGGTTTCTGGCTAGGGGGGGGGGGGGATGGGGTGGGAGGGGAGATGGGGGAGGGTGATGGGGTGGGAGGGGGGCTGGGGGATGGTGATGGGGTTGGAGGGGGGCTGGGGGAGGGTGATGGGGTGGGAGGGGGGCTGGGGGAGGGTGATGGGGTGGGAGGGGGGCTGGGGGAGGGTGATGGGGTGGGAGGGGGGCTGGGGGAGGGTGATGGGGTGGGAGGGGGGCTGAGGTTTGGTGATGGGGTGGGAGGGGTGATGGGGTGGGGGGGAGGGGATGAAGTGCGTTACACAAAAGTGACTAAGATCGTAAAAGTCGCTTCTGGCTGTTCATAGAGACGACAGTCAGCTGTTTTGGACACCCGGCTGTTTTGGACACCTGGCTGTTTTGGACACCTGGCTGTTTTGGACACCCGGCTGTTTTGGACACCCGGCTGTTTTGGACACCCGGCTGTTTTGGACACCCGGCTGTTTTGGACACCCGGCTGTTTTGGACACTCGGCTGTTTTGGACACCCGGCTGTTTTGGACACCCGGCTGTTTTGGACACCCGGCTGTTTTGGACACCCGGCTGTTTTGGACACTCGGCTGTTTTGGACACCCGGCTGTTTTGGACACCCGGCTGTTTTGGACACCCGGCTGTTTTGAACACCCGGCTGTTTTGGACACTCGGCTGTTTTGGACACCCGGCTGTTTTGGACTCTCGGCTGTTTTGGACACCCGGCTGTTTTGGACACCTGGCTGTTTTGGACACCCGGCTGTTTTGGACACCTGGCTGTTTTGGACACCCGGCTGTTTTGGACACCCGGCTGTTTTGGACACCCGGCTGTTTTGAACACCCGGCTGTTTTGGACTCGTGGCTGTTTTAGACACCCGGCTGTTTTGGACACTCGGCTGTTTTGGACACCTGACTGTTTTGGACACCCGGCTGTTTTGGACACTCGGCTGTTTTGGACTCGTGGCTGTTTTAGACACCCGGCTGTTTTGGACACTCGGCTGTTTTGGACACCTGACTGTTTTGGACACCTGGCTATTTTGGACACCCGGCTGTTTTGGACACCTGGCTGTTTTGGACACCTGGCTGTTTTGGACACCCGGCTGTTTTGGACACCCGGCTGTTTTGGACACCTGGCTGTTTTGGACACCCGGCTGATTTGGACACCTGGCTGTTTTGGACACCCGGCTGTTTTGGACACCCGGCTGTTTTGCACACCCGGCTGTTTTGCACACCTGGCTGTTTTGGACACCCGGCTTTTTTGGACACCCGGCTGTTTTGGACACCCGGCTGTTTTGGACACCCGGCTGTTTTGGACACCTGGCTGTTTTGGACACCTGACTGTTTTGGACACCTGGCTGTTTTGGACACCCGGCTGTTTTGGACACTAGGCTGTTTTGGACACCTAGCTGTTTTGGACACTCGGCTGTTTTGGACACCGGACTGTTTTGGACACCCGGCTGTTTTGGACACCCGGCTGATCTGGACACTCGGCTGTTTTGGACACCTGACTGTTTTGGACACCTGGCTATTTTGGACACCCAGCTGTTTTGGACACCCGGCTGTTTTGGACACCTGGCTGTTTTGGACACCCGGCTGTTTTGGACACCCGGCTGTTTTGGACACCTGGCTGTTTTGGACACCCGGCTGTTTTGGACACTCGGCTGTTTTGGACACCTGACTGTTTTGGACACCCGGCTGTTTTGGACACCTGGCTGTTTTGGACACCCGGCTGTTTTGGACACTAGGCTGTTTTGGACACCCGGCTGTTTTGGACACCTGGCTGTTTTGGACACCCGGCTGTTTTGGACACCTGGCTGTTTTGGACACCCGGCTGTTTTGGACACCTGGCTGTTGTGGACACTCGGCTGTTTTGGACACCTGACTGTTTTGGACACCCGGCTGTTTTGGACACCTGGCTTTTTTGGACACCCGGCTGTTTTGGACACTCGGCTGTTTTGGACACCCGGCTGTTTTGGACACCCGGCTGCTTTGGACACCCGGCTGCTTTGGACACCCGGCTGTTTTGGACACCTGGCTGTTTTGGACACCCGGCTGTTTTGGACAGATCGGCTGTTTTGGACACCTGGCTGTTTTGGACTCCCGGCTGTTTTGGACACCTGACTGTTTTGGACACCCGGCTGTTTTGGACACCCGGCTGTTTTGGACACCTGACTGTTTTGGACACCTGACTGTTTTGGACACCTGGCTGTTTTGGACACCTGACTGTTTTGGACACCTGACTGTTTTGGACACCTGACTGTTTTGAACACCTGACTGTTTTGGACACCCGGCTGTTTTGGACACCTGACTGTTTTGGACACCCGGCTGTTTTGGACACCCGGCTGTTTTGGACACCTGACTGTTTTGGACACCTGACTGTTTTGGACACCCGGCTGTTTTGGACACCTGGCTGTTTTGGACACCTGGCTGTTTTGGACACCTGAATGTTTTGGACACCTGACTGTTTTGAACACCCGGCTGTTTTGGACACCCGGCTGTTTTGGACACCTGACTGTTTTGAACACCCGGCTGTTTTGGACACCCGGCTGTTTTGGACACCTGACTGTTTTGGACACCCGGCTGTTTTGGACACCCGGCTGTTCTGGACACTCGGCTGTTTTGGACACCTGACTGTTTTGGACACCTGGCTATTTTGGACACCCGGCTGTTTTGGACACCCGGCTGTTTTGGACACCTGGCTGTTTTGGACACCCGGCTGTTTTGGACACCTGGCTGTTTTGGACACCCGGCTGTTTTGGACACCCGGCTGTTTTGGACACCTGGCTGTTTTGGACACCCGGCTGTTTTGGACACTCGGCTGTTTTGGACACCTGACTGTTTTGGACACCCGGCTGTTTTGGACACCTGGCTGTTTTGGTCACCCGGCTGTTTTGGACACTCGGCTGTTTTGGACACCTGGCTGTTTTGGACACCCGGCTGTTTTGGACACCTGGCTGTTTTGGACACCCGGCTGTTTTGGACACCTGGCTGTTGTGGACACTCGGCTGTTTTGGACACCTGAATGTTTTGGACACCCGGCTGTTTTGGACACCTGGCTGTTTTGGACACCCGGCTGTTTTGGACACTCGGCTGTTTTGGACACCCGGCTGTTTTGGACACCCGGCTGCTTTGGACACCCGGCTGTTTTGGACACCTGGCTGTTTTGGACACCCGGCTGTTTTGGACATTCGGCTGTTTTGGACACCCGGCTGTTTTGGACACCCGGCTGCTTTGGACACCCGGCTGTTTTGGACACCCGGCTGTTTTGGACACCTGGCTGTTTTGGACACCCGGCTGTTTTGGACAGATCGGCTGTTTTGGACACCTGGCTGTTTTGGACACCCGGCTGTTTTGGACACCTGACTTTTTTTAACACCCGGCTGTTTTGGACACCCGGCTGTTTTGGACACCTGACTGTTTTGGACACCTGACTGTTTTGGACACCTGGCTGTTTTGGACACCTGACTGTTTTGGACACCTGACTGTTTTGGACACCTGACTGTTTTGAACACCTGACTGTTTTGGACAGCCGGCTGTTTTGGACACCTGACTGTTTTGGACACCCGGCTGTTTTGGACACCTGACTGTTTTGGACACCTGACTGTTTTGGACACCCGGCTGTTTTGGACACCTGGCTGTTTTGGACACCTGGCTGTTTTGGACACCTGACTGTTTTGGACACCTGACTGTTTTGAACACCCGGCTGTTTTGGACACCCGGCTGTTTTGGACACCTGGCTGTTTTGAACACCCGGCTGTTTTGGACACCTGACTGTTTTGAACACCCGGCTGTTTTGGACACCCGGCTGTTTTGGACACCTGACTGTTTTGGACACCCGGCTGTTTTTGGACACCTGAATGTTTTGGACACCTAGCTGTTTTGGACACCTGGCTGTTTTGGACACCCGGCTGTTTTGGACACCCGGCTGTTTTGGACACCCGGCTGTTTTGGACACCTGAATGTTTTGGACACCCGGCTGTTTTGGACACCCGGCTGTTTTGGACACATGGCTGTTTTGGACACCTGGCTGTTTTGGACACCTGGCTGTTTTGGACACCTGGCTATTTTGGACACCCGGCTGTTTTGGACACCTGGCTGTTTTGGACACCTGGCTGTTTTGGACACCTGGCTGTTTTGGACACCTGGCTATTTTGGACACCCGGCTGTTTTGGACACCTGGCTGTTTTGGACACCTAGCTGTTTTGGACACCTGGCTGTTTTGGACACCCGGCTGTTTTGGACACCCGGCTGTTTTGGACACCTGGCTGTTTTGGACACCCGGCTGTTTTGGACACCTGGCTGTTTTGGACACCTGGCTGTTTTGGACACCTGGCTATTTTGGACACCCGGCTGTTTTGGACACCTGGCTGTTTTGGACACCTGGCTGTTTTGGACACCCGGCTGTTTTGGACACCCGGCTGTTTTGGACACCTGGCTGTTTTGGACACCCGGCTGTTTTGGACACCTGGCTGTTTTGGACACCCGGCTGTTTTAGACACCTGACTGTTTTCGACACCTGGCTGTTTTCGACACTCACCTGTTTTGGACACTTGGCTGTTTTAGACACCTGACTGTTACAGACACCTGGCTGTTTTGGACACCTGGCTGTTTTAGACACCGGGCTCAACAGTGGTGAGTCTGGTTGGAGCTCTGAGAGCAGAGATGGATTCCCTACGGGATGAGGTACGACGGCTGAGACTTCTTGAGGAAACGAAGGAGGAGACCAGTGTTGACGGGACCTCATCGTGGAGAGTCGTGAAGGACAGGGGTCTTAAGAAGACCTTGACAAGGCCGCCAACAGACGCCCTAAGGACAGCAAATTCATTTGCCGTGTTGGAGGACGAGTGCTGTGGTGAGCCTGCAGTTCACTCGGAACGAAAATCAGGGAGGAGCGGCGGAGCGCAGGCCCCTCAGGCTGCTCAGAAAGTTAAGGAGGTACCGAAGCGAATTTTGGTTGTGGGAGATTTCCAGGTGAGGTATTTAGACAGAACGTTTTGTGCCAGAGATAGGGGAACCGATTAAGGGTTTGCTACCCGGGAGCTGGAATTGGTGATATTGTTGGGAACATGAATGATATTATGACGGGAAATGGGAACAAACCCATTATTTGTATTAGTGCAGGGGGTAATGATGTTAGGCGAGTTAGGAGTGAGGAACTAATACAGAGATTCAGGACAGCCATTGAATTAGTTAGGAGCAAGGGAGGAATCCCGATCATATGTGACATTCTTCCAAGAAAGGGAGTGGGAAATGAATGGATGTCGAGGGCACTTGGTGTCAATTGCCGGCTGGAAAGATATTGCAAATCAAGTGCAATATTTTTCATAGACAACTGGGAACACTTCTATGAAAGAAATGAAATGTATGCTCGTGATGGGGTGCATCTATCGAGGGCTGGGGTTGTTGCTGTTGCGAACTCGTTGGAACCAGTGATTAGAGGTGTTTGTTTGGGTTTAAACTGTTAGTAGATAGTGGTATGGGAATTGATTTGGAGGAAGGAGGTAATAAAAGTATGTGTTTGTGGGAGAAATAAATTGGCAAAATGATCAGGGAAAGAGAAGGGCCTCAAAATAACAATTCACTTAGGATATATTACACTAACAGTAGAAGTCTAAGAAATAAAATAAATGAATTAAATGCTCTTGTCTGCACAGAAAAAATAGATATTATTGCACTTACCGAAACGTGGATGAATGTAGAAAATAGAGAACTATTAGCTGAATATCAAATAAATGGTTTTAAATTATTTCACACAGATAGATATATTAGACGAGGAGGTGGAGTAGCCATATATGTTAGGGACAATTTGAAATGTAGTCTCAAAGAGGGAATCAAAACTGAGCCACACACAGAAACTATTTGGAAAGAATTAAACGAAAAAGCAAATAATATTATAATAGGAGTTATATATAGGCCACCAAATTTAGACAGAATGGAAGCAAAGCATCTATGGGATGAAATATCTAGAGCATCTAGATCTAACAGTATTTATGTCATGGGTGACTTTAATTTTAGTGGAATAAACTGGGTGAACAAAACAGGGAATAGTGAAACAGAAGATTTTCTAGAATTAATTGACGATTGCTTTCTTACGCAACACATTAAGGAACCAACACGGGAAAATAATATTTTAGATTTAGTGTTAACTAACAGGGAAACAAATTAATGATATGGAAATAGGGAGTGAGCTAGGGCACAGTGATCACAAAGAAATCAGATTTAGCATAGAATGGAAAAGACCTGAAGGAGAAAATTCTGTTAAAGTGCCAGATTTTCGAAAAGCTGATTTTAATAGCCTAAGAAATTTTTTGGGTCAAATTGATTGGAAAGTCTTGGGTATGGGGTGTGGGCCGGTCTTGGAGCGAGACATGAACCCAGCGACAGGTGACTTAAAAGGGGATTTCGATGTGGATTTAATATATAACTTATTTAAGAATATTCTAAACAAAGCACAGGAACGTAGTATACCATACAAATTGAATAGATCGTATACTAATGACCCAAAGTGGATAACAAATAATTTAAAGAACCTTATAGGTAAAAAGAGAGCTTGGTACAAAAGGATTAAGAATGAGGAGGTCACTTTAGAACAGGAATTCGTACAACTGGTTAGACATGTTAAAAAAGAGATAAGGAAAGCAAAAAGAAACTATGAAGTTCGCATAGCAGAGCAAGCAAAGACAAATCCTAAAGGGTTTTTTCAGTTATATCGAACTAAAACTAGGGAAAGGATAGGTCCATTAAAATCTGAGACAGGTCAAATAACGGATAATGACAAGGAGATGAGTAGTATTTTTAACAAATATTTTATATCTGTATTTACTAAAGAAGAACTTAACAATATGCCTTCAGCCGAACAAGTCTATGTGGGTGGGGATGAGGACAGGTCTACTAGTTTAGCAGTTACCAGGGAGGATGTAATTAAACAATTAGAAAAACTGAAATCAAACAAATCCCCAGGACTGGATGAAGTGTTTGCCAGGGTGCTTAAAGAATGCAAAGAGGAGCTTTCCGAGCCACTGTCTACCATATTTAATAATATTGTCAGGCAGAGTGCCAGAGTTTTGGAAAGTTGCTAATGTGATACCAGTTTTTAAGAAAGGAGATAGATCACTTGCGTCTAACTATCGACCAATTAGCCTAACGTCTATTGTGGGAAAGTTACTCGAATCTATAATAGCAAATAAAATTCGTCTTCATCTTGAAAAACATAAATTAATAATTGAGTCGCAACATGGTTTTATAAATGGCCGTTCATGTTTAACAAATTTGTTATCTTTTTATTCTTGCATTGTTGAGGCAGTTGATAGTGATAAGGATTGTGACGTTGTATACCTTGACCACAGAACATAAGAACATAAGAACAAAGGTAACTGCAGAAGGCCTATTGGCCCATACGAGGCAGCTCCTATTTATAACCACCCAATCCCACTCATATACATGTCCAACCCGCGCTTGAAACAATCGAGGGACCCCACCTCCACAATGTTACGCGGCAATTGGTTCCACAAATCAACAACCCTGTTACTGAACCAGTATTTACCCAAGTCTTTCCTAAATCTTAACTTATCCAATTTATACCCATTGTTTCGTGTTCTGTCTTGTGTTGATACTTTTAATACCCTATTAATATCCCCTTTGTTATGTCCATTCACCCACTTGTAAACCTCTATCATGTCACCCCTAACTCTTCGCCTTTCCAGTGAATGCAACTTAAGCTTTGTTAATCTTTCTTCATATGAAAGATTTCTAATTTGGGGAATTAACTTAGTCATCCTACGCTAGACACGTTCAAGTGAATTTATATCCATTCTATAATATGGCGACCAAAACTGAACTGCATAATCTAAATGGGGCCTAACTAGAGCAAGATATAGCTTGAGAACCACACCAGGTGTCTTGTTACTAACGCTGCGATTAATAAATCCAAGTGTCCGATTTGCCTTATTACGAACATTTATGCATTGATCCTTTTGTTTTAAATTCTTGCTAATCATAACTCCCAGATCCTTGCTAATCATAACTCCCATAACTTGGGGGTGCATCTATCGAGAGCTGGGGTTGTTGCTGTTGCGAACTCGCTAGAAGAAGTGGTTAGAGGTGTTTGTTTGGGTTTAAACTGTTAGTAGATAGAGGTATGGGAATTGATTTGGAGAAAGGAGGTAATAAAAGTATGTGTTTGTGGGAGAAAGGAATTGGCAAAACGATCAGGGAAAGAGAAGGTCCGCAAAATAACAATTCACTTAGGGTATATTACACTAACAGTAGAAGTCTAAGAAATAAAATTAACGAATTAAATGCTCTTGTCTGCACAGAAAAAATAGATATTATTGCACTTACCGAAACGTGGATGAATGTAGAAAATAGAGAACTATTAGCTGAATATCAAATATATGGATTTAAACTATTTCACACAGATAGATATATTAGACGAGGAGGGGGAGTAGCTATATATTTTAGGGACAATTTGAAATGTAGTCATAAGAACATAAGAACAAAGGTAACTGCAGAAGGCCACTCATATACTTGTCCAACCCGTGCTTGAAACAATCGAGGGACCCCACCTCCACAATGTTACGCGGCAATTGGTTCCACAAATCAACAACCCTGTTACTGAACCAGTATTTACCCAAGTCTTTCCTAAATCTAAACTTATCCAATTTATATCCATTGTTTCATGTTCTGTCCTGTGTTGATACTTTTAATACCCTATTAATATCCCCCCGGTTATGTCCATTCATCCACTTGTAAACCTCTATCATGTCACCCCTAACTCTTCGCCTTTCCAGTGAATGCAACTTAAGCTTTGTTAATCTTTCTTCATATGAAAGATTTCTAATTTGGGGAATTAACTTAGTCATCCTACGCTGGACACGTTCAAGTGAATTTATATCCATTCTATAATATGGCGACCAAAACTGAACTGCATAATCTAAATGGGGCCTAACTAGAGCAAGATATAGCTTGAGAACCACACCAGGTGTCTTGTTACTAACGCTGCGATTAATAAATCCAAGTGTCCGATTTGCCTTATTACGAACATTTATGCATTGATCCTTTTGTTTTAAATTCTTACTAATCATAACTCCCAGATCCCTTTCGCAATCCGACTTCGCAATCACAACACCATCTAGCTCGTATCTTGTAACTCTATCATCATTACCTAACCTCAGAACTTTACATTTATCAGCATTAAACTGCATCTGCCAATCCTTTGACCATTTCAAAACCCTATCTAGATCAACTTGAAGTGATAGTGAGTCCTCCTCCGAATTAATTTCCCTACCGATTTTCGTATCATCGGCAAATTTGCAAATGTTGCTACTCAAACCTGAATCTAAATCATTTATATATATTATAAACAACAGAGGTCCCAGGACAGAGCCTTGAGGCACTCCACTTACAACATTTTCCCACTCTGACTTGATTCCATTTATACTAACTCTCTGTTTCCTTTGGTATAGCCATGCCCTAATCCAGCTTAATATAGCACCCCCAATACCATGAGACTCTATTTTTTTAATCAGTCTTTCATGTGGCACTGTATCAAAAGCTTTGCTAAAGTCAAGGTATACAACATCGCAATCCTTACCACTATCAACTGCCTCAACAATGCTAGAATAAAAAGATAACAAATTTGTTAAACATGAACGGCCATTTATAAAACCATGTTGCGACTCAATTATTAATTTATGTTTTTCAAGATGAAGACGAATTTTATTTGCTATTATAGATTCGAGTAACTTTCCCACAATAGACGTTAGGCTAAATGATTTAGATTCAGGTTTGAGTAGCAACATTTGCAAATTTGCCGATGATACGAAAATCGGTAGGGAAATTAATTCGGAGGAGGACTCACTATCACTTCAAGTTGATCTAGATAGGGTTTTGAAATGGTCAAAGGATTGGCAGATGCAGTTTAATGCTGATAAATGTAAAGTTCTGAGGTTAGGTAATGATGATAGAGTTACAAGATACGAGCTAGATGGTGTTGTGATTGCGAAGTCGGATTGCGAAAGGGATCTGGGAGTTATGATTAGTAAGAATTTAAAACAAAAGGATCAATGCATAAATGTTCGTAATAAGGCAAATCGGACACTTGGATTTATTAATCGCAGCGTTAGTAACAAGACACCTGGTGTGGTTCTCAAGCTATATCTTGCTCTAGTTAGGCCCCATTTAGATTATGCAGTTCAGTTTTGGTCGCCATATTATAGAATGGATATAAATTCACTTGAACGTGTCCAGCGTAGGATGACTAAGTTAATTCCCCAAATTAGAAATCTTTCATATGAAGAAAGATTAACAAAGCTTAAGTTGCATTCACTGGAAAGGCGAAGAGTTAGGGGTGACATGATAGAGGTTTACAAGTGGATGAATGGACATAACCGGGGGGATATTAATAGGGTATTAAAAGTATCAACACAGGACAGAACACGAAACAATGGATATAAATTGGATAAGTTTAGATTTAGGAAAGACTTGGGTAAATACTGGTTCAGTAACAGGGTTGTTGATTTGTGGAACCAATTGCCGCGTAACATTGTGGAGGTGGGGTCCCTCGATTGTTTCAAGCACGGGTTGGACAAGTATATGAGTGGGATTGGGTGGTTATAGAATAGGAGCTGCCTCGCATGGGCCAATAGGCCTTCTGCAGTTACCTTTGTTCTTATGTTATGTTCTTATGTAATTGGTCGATAGTTAGACGCAAGTGATCTATCTCCTTTCTTAAAAACTGGTATCACATTAGCAACTTTCCAAAACTCTGGCACTCTGCCTGACTCTATTGATTTATTAAATATGGTTGACAGTGGGTCACAAAGCTCCTCTTTGCATTCTTTAAGCACCCTGGCAAACACTTCATCCGGCCCTGGGGATTTGTTTGGTTTGAGTTTTACTATTTGTTTAAGAACATCCTCCCTGGTATCTGCTAAACTCGTCAATCTGTCCTCGTCCCCACCCACATAGACTTGTTCGGCTGAAGGCATATTGTTAAGTTCCTCTTTAGTAAATACAGATACAAAATATTTATTAAAAATACTACTCATCTCTTCATCACTATCTGTTATTTGACCTGTCTCAGTTTTTAATGGACCTATCCTTTCCCTAGTCTTAGTACGATATAACTGAAAAAACCCTTTAGGATTTGTCTTTGCTTGCCCTGCTATGCGAACTTCATAGTTTCTTTTTGCTTTCCTTATCTCTTTTTTAACATTGCTAACCAGTTGTACGAATTCCTGTTCTAAAGTGACCTCCCCATTTTTAATCCTTTTGTACCAAGCTCTCTTTTTACCTATAAGGTTTTCAAATTCTTTGTTATCCACTTTGGGTCATTGGTATTCGATCTATTCAATTTGTATGGTATACTACGTTCCTGTGCTTTGTTTAGAATATTCTTAAATAAGTTATATATTGAATCCACATCGAAATCCCCATTTACGTCACCTATCGCTGGGTTCATGTCTCGCTCCAAGACCGGCCCACACCCCACCCAAGACTTTCCAATCAATTTGACCCAAAAAATTTCTAAGGCTATTAAAATCAGCTTTTCGAAAATCTGGCACTTTAACAAACTTTAGCAAAGTTTTTGACTTAATCAAAGCTTTTGATACAGTGCCACATGAAAGACTGATTAAAAAGTTAGAGTCTCATGGTATTGGGGGTGCTATATTAAGCTGGATTAGGGCATGGCTATACCAAAGGAAACAGAGAGTTAGTATAAATGGAGTCAAGTCAGAGTGGGAAAATGTTGTAAGTGGGGTGCCTCAGGGCTCTGTCCTGGGACCTCTGTTGTTTATAATATATATAAATGATTTAGATTCAGGTTTGAGTAGCAACATTTGCAAATTTGCCGATGATACGAAAATCGGTAGGTAAATTAATTCGGAGGAGGACTCACTATCACTTCAAGTTGATCTAGATAGGGTTTTGAAATGGTCGAACATAAGAACATAAGAACAAAGGTAACTGCAGAAGGCCTATTGGCCCATTCGAGGCAGCTCCTATTCTATAACCACCCAATCCCACTCATATACTTGTCCAATCCGCGCTTGAAACAATCAAGGGACCCCACCTCCACCACGTTACGCGGCAATTGGTTCCACAAATCAACAACCCTGTTACTGAACCAGTATTTACCCAAGTCTTTCCTAAATCTAAACTTATCCAATTTATACCCATTGTTTCGTGTTCTGTCCTGTGTTGATACTTTTAATACCCTATTAATATCCCCCTTGTTATGTCCATTCACCCACTTGTAAACCTCTATCATGTCGCCCCTAACTCTTCGCCTTTCCAGTGAATGCAACTTAAGCTTTGTTAATCTTTCTTCATATGAAAGATTTCTAATTTGGGTAAGGATTGGCAGATGCAGTTTAATAAGAACATAAGAACATAAGAACAAAGGCAACTGCAGAAGGCCTGTTGGCCCATACGAGGCAGCTCCTATTCTATAACCACCCAATCCCACTCATATACTTGTCCAACCCGTGCTTGAAACAATCAATGCTGATCAATGTAAAGTTCTGAGGTTAGGTAATGATGATAGGGTTACAAGATACGAGCTAGATGGTGTTGTGATTGCGAAGTCGAATTGCGAAAGAGATCTGGGAGTTATGATTAGTAAGAATTTAAAACAAAAGGATCAATGCATAAATGTTCGTAATAAGGCAAATCGGACACTTGGATTTATTAATCGCAGCGTTAGTAACAAGACACCTGGTGTGGTTCTCAAGCTATATCTTGCTCTAGTTAGGCCCCATTTAGATTATGCAGTTCAGTTTTGGTCGCCATATTATAGAATGGATATAAATTCACTTGAACGTGTCCAGCGTAGGATGACTAAGTTAATTCCCCAAATTAGAAATCTTTCATATGAAGAAAGATTAACAAAGCTTAAGTTGCATTCACTGGAAAGGCGAAGAGTTAGGGGTGACATGATAGAGGTTTACAAGTGGGTGAATGGACATAACAAAGGGGATATTAATAGGGTATTAAAAGTATCAACACAAGACAGAACACGAAACAATGGGTATAAATTGGATAAGTTTAGATTTAGGAAAGACTTGGGTAAATACTGGTTCAGTAACAGGGTTGTTGATTTGTGGAACCAATTGCCGCGTAACGTGGTGGAGGTGGTGTCCCTCGATTGTTTCAAGCGTGGGTTGGACAAGTATATGAGTGGGATTGGGTGGTTATAAATAGGAGCTGCCTCGTGTGGGCCAACAGGAGCTGCCTGGTATGGACCAATAGGAGCTGCCTCGTATGGGCCAATAGGAGCTGCCTGGTATGGACCAATAGGAGCTGCCTGGTATGGACCAATAGGAGCTGCCTGGTATGGACCAATAGGAGCTGCCTGGTATGGACCAATAGGAGCTGCCTGGTATGGACCAATAGGAGCTGCCTGGTATGGACCAATAGGAGCTGCCTCGTATGGGCCAATAGGAGCTGCCTGGTATGGACCAATAGGAGCTGCCTGGTATGGACCAATAGGAGCTGCCTGGTATGGACCAATAGGAGCTGCCTGGTATGGACCAATAGGAGCTGCCTGGTATGGACCAATAGGAGCTGCCTGGTATGGGCCAATAGGCCTTCTGCAATTACCTTTGTTCTTATGTTTTGAACACCCGGCTATTTTGGTCGCCCAGATAAGGCAGCTCCTATTGGTCCATACCAGGCAGCTCCTATTGGTCCATACCAGGCAGCTCCTATTGGTCCATACCAGGCAGCTCCTATTGGCCCATACGAGGCAGCTCCTATTGGTCCATAGGACAGAGTTGGACTCTCTGCGGGAGGAGGTGCGTCAGCTTAAAAAACAACGAGAAGTAACGAAGGAGGAGACCAGCAGTAAAGGGACCTCGTCTTGGAGAGTTGCGAAAGACAGGGGCCTTAAGAAGACTTTGATAAAGCCGCCTTCAAACGCCATAGCAACTTCAAATTCATTTGACGTTTTGGAGGACGAGTGCTGTGGAGAGACTGTGGATCGCGCAAAAGGGAAAGCAACGAAGAGAAAGGAAGCGCAGGCCCCTCAGAAAGTAAAGGAAGTACCTAAGCAAACATTAGTTGTGGGAGATTCCCAGATAAGGTATTTGGATAGAACGTTTTGTGCTAGAGATAGGGGGAACAGGTTAAGGGTTTGCTATCCCGGAGCTGGCATTGGTGATATTATAAACAACATGAATGATATTATGGCTGGTAATGGGAACAATCCCATTATTTGCATTAGCGTGGGAGGAAATGATGTTGGTCGAGTCAGGAGTGAGGAACTGATTCAGAGGTATAAAACAGCCATAGAGTTAGTTAGGAGCAAGGGAGGAATCCCGATCATATGTGGCATTCTTCCAAGAAAGGGAGTGGGAAATGAATGGATATCGAGGGCACTTGGTGTCAATTGCCGGCTGGAAAGATATTGCAAATCAAATGCAATATCTTTCATAGACAACTGGGAACACTTCTATGGAAGAAATGAAATGTATGCTCGTGATGGGGTGCATCTATCGAGAGCTGGGGTTGTTGCTGTTGCGAACTCGCTAGAAGAAGTGGTTAGAGGGGTTTGTTTGGGTTTAAACTGTTAGTAGATAGAGGTATGGGAATTGATTTGGAGGAAGGAGGTAATAAGAGTATGTGTTTGTGGGAGAAAGGAATTGGCAAAACGATCAGGGAAAGAGAAGGTCCGCAAAATAACAATTCACTTAGGGTATATTACACTAACAGTAGAAGTCTAAGAAATAAAATTAACGAATTAAATGCTCTTGTCTGCACAGAAAAAATAGATATTATTGCACTTACCGAAACGTGGATGAATGTAGAAAATAGAGAACTATTAGCTGAATATCAAATATATGGATTTAAACTATTTCACACAGATAGATATATTAGACGAGGAGGTGGAGTAGCCATATATGTTAGGGACAATTTGAAATGTAGTCTCAAAGAGGGAATCAAAACAGAGCCACACACAGAAACTATTTGGATTGAATTAAACGAAAAAGCTAATAATATTATAATAGGAGTAATATATAGGCCACCAAATTTAGACAGAATGGAAGCAAAGCATCTATGGGATGAAATATCTAGAGCATCTAGATCTAACAGTATTTATGTCATGGGTGACTTTAATTTTAGCGGAATAAACTGGTTGAACAAAACAGGGAATAGTGAAGCAGAAGATTTTCTAGAATTAATTGACGATTGCTTTCTTACGCAACACATTAAGGAACCAACACGGGAAAATAATATTTTAGATTTAGTGTTAACTAACAGGGAAACGCAAATTAATGACATCGAAATAGGGAGTGAGCTAGGGAGCAGTGATCACAAAGAAATCAGATTTAGCATAGAATGGAATAGACCAGTAGGAGAAAATTCTGTTAAAGTGCCAGATTTTCGAAAAGCTGATTTTAATAGCCTAAGAAATTTTTTGGGTCAAATTGATTGGAAAGCCTTGGGTATGGGGTGTGGGCCGGTCTTGGAGCGAGACATGAACCCAGCGATAGGTGACTTAAATGGGGATTTCGATGTGGATTCAATATATAACTTATTTAAGAATATTCTAAACAAAGCACAGGAACGTAGTATACCATACAAATTGAATAGATCGTATACTAATGACCCAAAGTGGATAACAAAGAATTTGAAGAACCTTATAGGTAAAAAGAGAGCTTGGTACAAAAGGATTAAAAATGGGGAGGTCACTTTAGAACAGGAATTCGTACAACTGGTTAGAAATGTTAAAAAAGAGATAAGGAAAGCAAAAAGAAACTATGAAGTTCGCATAGCAGGGCAAGCAAAGACAAATCCTAAAGGGTTTTTTCAGTTATATCGTACTAAGACTAGGGAAAGGATAGGTCCATTAAAAACTGAGACAGGTCAAATAACAGATAGTGATGAAGAGATGAGTAGTATTTTTAATAAATATTTTGTATCTGTATTTACTAAAGAG
Source organism: Procambarus clarkii (assembly GCF_020424385.1). Classification (NCBI taxonomy): domain Eukaryota; kingdom Metazoa; phylum Arthropoda; class Malacostraca; order Decapoda; family Cambaridae; genus Procambarus; species Procambarus clarkii. The sequence continues at coordinate 30,019 of NW_025569837.1, read as the reverse complement.
GAACTTAACAATATGCCTTCAGCCGAACAAGTCTATGTGGGTGGGGACGAGGACAGGTTGACGAGTTTAGCAGTTACCAGGGAGGATGTTCTTAAACAAATAGTAAAACTCAAACCAAACAAATCCCCAGGGCCGGATGAAGTGTTTGCTAGGGTGCTTAAAGAATGCAAAGAGGAGCTTTGTGACCCACTGTCAACCATATTTAATAAATCAATAGAGTCAGGCAGAGTGCCAGAGTTTTGGAAAGTTGCTAATGTGATACCAGTTTTTAAGAAAGGAGATAGATCACTTGCGTCTAACTATCGACCAATTAGCCTAACGTCTATTGTGGGAAAGTTACTCGAATCTATAATAGCAAATAAAATTCGTCTTCATCTTGAAAAACATAAATTAATAATTGAGTCGCAACATGGTTTTATAAATGGCCGTTCATGTTTAACAAATTTGTTATCTTTTTATTCTAGCATTGTTGAGGCAGTTGATAGTGGTAAGGATTGCGATGTTGTATACCTTGACTTTAGCAAAGCTTTTGATACAGTGCCACATGAAAGACTGATTAAAAAAATAGAGTCTCATGGTATTGGGGGTGCTATATTAAGCTGGATTAGGGCATGGCTATACCAAAGGAAACAGAGAGTTAGTATAAATGGAATCAAGTCAGAGTGGGAAAATGTTGTAAGTGGAGTGCCTCAAGGCTCTGTCCTGGGACCTCTGTTGTTTATAATATATATAAATGATTTAGATTCAGGTTTGAGTAGCAACATTTGCAAATTTGCCGATGATACGAAAATCGGTAGGGAAATTAATTCGGAGGAGGACTCACTATCACTTCAAGTTGATCTAGATAGGGTTTTGAAATGGTCAAAGGATTGGCAGATGCAGTTTAATGCTGATAAATGTAAAGTTCTGAGGTTAGGTAATGATGATAGAGTTACAAGATACGAGCTAGATGGTGTTGTGATTGCGAAGTCGGATTGCGAAAGGGATTTGGGAGTTATGATTAGTAAGAATTTAAAACAAAAGGATCAATGCATAAATGTTCGTAATAAGGCAAATCGGACACTTGGATTTATTAATCGCAGCGTTAGTAACAAGACACCTGGTGTGGTTCTCAAGCTATATCTTGCTCTAGTTAGGCCCCATTTAGATTATGCAGTTCAGTTTTGGTCGCCATATTATAGAATGGATATAAATTCACTTGAACGTGTCCAGCGTAGGATGACTAAGTTAATTCCCCAAATTAGAAATCTTTCATATGAAGAAAGATTAACAAAGCTTAAGTTGCATTCACTGGAAAGGCGAAGAGTTAGGGGTGACATGATAGAGGTTTACAAGTGGATGAATGGACATAACCGGGGGGATATTAATAGGGTATTAAAAGTATCAACACAGGACAGAACACGAAACAATGGATATAAATTGGATAAGTTTAGATTTAGGAAAGACTTGGGTAAATACTGGTTCAGTAACAGGGTTGTTGATTTGTGGAACCAATTGCCGCGTAACATTGTGGAGGTGGGGTCCCTCGATTGTTTCAAGCACGGGTTGGACAAGTATATGAGTGGGATTGGGTGGTTATAGAATAGGAGCTGCCTCGTATGGGCCAATAGGCCTTCTGCAGTTACCTTTGTTCTTATGTTCTTATGTTCATGCCAGGCAGCTCCTATTGGTCCATACCAGGTAGCTCCTATTGGTCCATACCAGGTAGCTCCTATTGGTCCATGCCAGGTAGCTCCTATTGGTCCATGCCAGGCAGCTCCTATTGGTCCACACCAGGCAGCTCCTATTGGTCCACACCAGGCAGCTCCTATTGGTCCACACCAGGCAGCTCCTATTGGTCCATACCAGGCAGCTCCTATTGGTCCATACCAGGCAGCTCCTATTGGTCCATACCAGGCAGCTCCTATTGGTCCATACCAGGCAGCTCCTATTGGTCCATACCAGGCAGCTCCTATTGGTCCACACCAGGCAGCTCCTATTGGTCCATACCAGGCAGCTCCTATTGGTCCATACCAGGCAGCTCCTATTGGTCCATACCAGGCAGCTCCTATTGGTCCACACCAGGCAGCTCCTATTGTTCCATACCAGGCAGCTCCTATTGGTCCATACCAGGCAGCTCCTATTGGTCCACACCAGGCAGCTCCTATTGGTCCATACCAGGCAGCTCCTATTGGTCCATACCAGGCAGCTCCTATTGGTCCATACCAGGCCGCTCCTATTGGTCCATACCAGGCAGCTCCTATTGGTCCACACCAGGCAGCTCCTATTGGTCCATACCAGGCAGCTCCTATTGGTCCATATCAGGCAGCTCCTATTGGTCCATACCAGGCAGCTCCTATTGGTCCATACCAGGCAGCTCCTATTGGTCCACACCAGGCAGCTCCTATTGGTCCATACCACGCAGCTCCTATTCGTCCACACCAGGCAGCTCCTATTGGTCCACACCAGGCAGCTCCTATTGGTCCACACCAGGCAGCTCCTATTGGTCCACACCAGGCAGCTCCTATTGGTCCATACGAGGCAGCTCCTATTGGTCCACACCAGGCAGCTCCTATTGGTCCACACCAGGCAGCTCCTATTGGTCCACACCAGGCAGCTCCTATTGGTCCATACGAGGCAGCTCCTATTGGTCCATACCAGGCAGCTCCTATTGGTCCACACCAGGCAGCTCCTATTGGTCCATACCAGGCAGCTCCTATTGGTCCATACCAGGCAGCTCCGATTGGTCCATACCAGGCAGCTCCTATTGGTCCATACCAGGCAGCTCCGATTGGTCCACACCAGGCAGCTCCTATTGGTCCATACGAGGCAGCTCCTATTGGTCCCTACCAGGCAGCTCCTATTGGTCCATACCAGGCTGCTCCTATTGGTCCATACCAGGCAGCTCCTATTGGTCCATACCAGGCAGCTCCTATTGGTCCATACCAGGCAGCTCCTATTGGTCCATACCAGGCAGCTCCTATTGGTCCACACCAGGCAGCTCCTATTGGTCCATACCAGGCAGCTCCCATTGGTCCATACCAGGCAGCTCCTATTGGTCCATACCAGGCAGCTCCTATTGGTCCAGACCTGGGAGCTGCTATTGGTCCATACCAGGCAGCTCCTATTGGTCCACACCAGGCAGCTCCTATTGGTCCATACCAGGCAGCTCCTATTGGTCCATACCAGGCAGCTCCTATTGGTCCATACCAGGCAGCTCCTATTGGTCCACACCAGGCAGCTCCTATTGGTCCATACCAGGCAGCTCCTATTGGTCCACACCAGGCAGCTCCTATTGGTCCATACCAGGCAGCTCCTATTCGCCCATACCAGGCAGCTCCTATTGGTCCACACCAGGCAGCTCCTATTGGTCCATACCAGGCAGCTCCTATTGGTCCATACCAGGCAGCTCCTATTGGTCCATACCAGGCAGCTCCTATTCGTCCATACCAGGCAGCTCCTATTGGTCCACACCAGGCAGCTCCTATTGGTCCATACCAGGCAGCTCCCATTGGTCCATACCAGGCAGCTCCTATTGGTCCATACCAGGCAGCTCCTATTGGTCCATACCAGGCAGCTCCTATTGGTCCATACCAGGCAGCTCCTATTGGTCCATACCAGGCAGCTCCTATTGGTCCATACCAGGCAGCTCCTATTGATCCACACCAGGCAGCTCCTATTGGTCCATACCAGGCAGCTCCTATTGTTCCATACCAGGCAGCTCCTATTGGTCCATACCAGGCAGCTCCTATTGGTCCACACCAGGCAGCTCCTATTGGTCCATACCAGGCAGCTCCTATTGGTCCATACCAGGCAGCTCCTATTGGTCCATACCAGGCAGCTCCTATTGGTCCATACCAGGCAGCTCCTATTCGTCCATACCAGGCAGCTCCTATTGGTCCACACCAGGCAGCTCCTATTGGTCCATACCAGGCAGCTCCTATTGGTCCATACCAGGCAGCTCCTATTGGTCCATACCAGGCAGCTCCTATTCGTCCATACCAGGCAGCTCCTATTGGTCCACACCAGGCAGCTCCTATTGGTCCATACCAGGCAGCTCCCATTGGTCCATACCAGGCAGCTCCTATTGGTCCATACCAGGCAGCTCCTATTGGTCCATACCAGGCAGCTCCTATTGGTCCATACCAGGCAGCTCCTATTGGTCCATACCAGGCAGCTCCTATTGGTCCATACCAGGCAGCTCCTATTGATCCACACCAGGCAGCTCCTATTGGTCCATACCAGGCAGCTCCTATTGTTCCATACCAGGCAGCTCCTATTGGTCTATACCAGGCAGCTCCTATTGGTCCACACCAGGCAGCTCCTATTGGTCCATACCAGGCAGCTCCTATTGGTCCATACCAGGCAGCTCCTATTGGTCCATACCAGGCAGCTCCTATTGGTCCATACCAGGCAGCTCCTATTGGTCCACACCAGGCAGCTCCTATTGGTCCATACCAGGCAGCTCCTATTGGTCCATATCAGGCAGCTCCTATTGGTCCATACCGGGCAGCTCCTATTGGTCCATACCAGGCAGCTCCTATTGGTCCACACCAGGCAGCTCCTATTGGTCCACAGCTCCTATTGGTCCATACCAGGCAGCTCCTATTCGTCCACACCAGGCAGCTCCTATTGGTCCACACCAGGCAGCTCCTATTGGTCCACACCAGGCAGCTCCTATTGGTCCACACCAGGCAGCTATTATTGGTCCATACGAGGCAGCTCCTATTGGTCCACACCAGGCAGCTCCTATTGGTCCAAACCAGGCAGCTCCTATTGGTCCACACCAGGCAGCTCCTATTGGTCCATACGAGGCAGCTCCTATTGGTCCATACCAGGCAGCTCCTATTGGTCCACACCAGGCAGCTCCTATTGGTCCATACCAGGCAGCTCCTATTGGTCCATACCAGGCAGCTCCGATTGGTCCACACCAGGCAGCTCCTATTGGTCCATACCAGGCAGCTCCTATTGGTCCATACCAGGCAGCTCCTATTGGTCCATACCAGGCAGCTTCTATTGGTCCATACCAGGCAGCTCCTATTGGTCCATACCAGGCAGCTCCTATTGGTCCATACCAGGCAGCTCCTATTGGTCCATACCAGGCAGCTCATATTGGTCCACACCAGGCAGCTCCTATTGGTCCATACCAGGCAGCTCCCATTGGTCCATACCAGGCAGCTCCTATTGGTCCATACCAGGCAGCTCCTATTGGTCCATACCAGGCAGCTCCTATTGGTCCATACCAGGCAGCTCCTATTGGTCCACACCAGGCAGCTCCTATTGGTCCATGCCAGGCAGCTCCTATTGGTCCATACCAGGCAGCTCCTATTGGTCCATACCAGGCAGCTCCTATTGGTCCACACCAGGCAGCTCCTATTGGTCCATACCAGGCAGCTCCTATTGGTCCTTACCAGGCAGCTCCTATTGGTCCATACCAGGCAGCTCCTATTGGTCCACACCAGGCAGCTCCTATTGGTCCATACCAGGCAGCTCCTATTGGTCCATACCAGGCAGCTCCTATTGGTCCATACCAGGCAGCTCCTATTGGTCCATACCAGGCAGCTCCTATTGGTCCACACCAGGCAGCTCCTATTGGTCCATACCAGGCAGCTCCTATTGGTCCATATCAGGCAGCTCCTATTGGTCCATACCAGGCAGCTCCCATTGGTCCATACCAGGCAGCTCCTATTGGTCCACACCAGGCAGCTCCTATTGGTCCACACCAGGCAGCTCCTATTGGTCCATACCAGGCAGCTCCTATTGGTCCATACCAGGCAGCTCCTATTGGTCCATACCAGGCAGCTCCTATTGGTCCATACCAGGCAGCTCCTATTGGTCCATACCAGGCAGCTCCTATTGGTCCACACCAGGCAGCTCCTATTGGTCCATACCAGGCAGCTCCTATTGGTCCATACTAGGCAGCTCCTACTGGTCCACACCAGGCAGCTCCTATTGGTCCATACCAGGCAGCTCCTATTGGTCCATACCAGGCAGCTCCTATTGGTCCACACCAGGCAGCTCCTATTGGTCCACACCAGGCAGCTCCTATTGGTCCATACCAGGCAGCTCCTATTGGTCCATACCAGGCAGCTCCTATTGGTCCATACCAGGCAGCTCCTATTGGTCCATACCAGGCAGCTCCTATTGGTCCACACCAGGCAGCTCCTATTGGTCCACACTAGGCAGCTCCTATTGGTCCATACGAGGCAGCTCCTATTGGTCCATACGAGGCAGCTCCTATTGGTCCACACCAGGCAGCTCCTATTGGTCCATACCAGGCAGCTCCGATTGGTCCACACCAGGCAGCTCCTATTGGTCCATACCAGGCAGCTCCTATTGGTCCATACCAGGCAGCTCCTATTGGTCCATACCAGGCAGCTCCTATTGGTCCATACCAGGCAGCTCCTATTGGTCCACACCAGGCAGCTCCTATTGGTCCATACCAGGCAGCTCCTATTGGTCCATACCAGGCAGCTCCTATTGGTCCATACCAGGCTGCTCCTATTGGTCCACACCAGGCAGCTCCTATTGGTCCATACCAGGCAGCTCCTATTGGTCCATACCAGGCAGCTCCTACTGGTCCACACCAGGCAGCTCCTATTGGTCCATACCAGGCAGCTCCTATTGGTCCATACCAGGCAGCTCCTATTGGTCCACACCAGGCAGCTCCTATTGGTCCACACCAGGCAGCTCCTATTGGTCCATACCAGGCAGCTCCTATTGGTCCATACCAGGCAGCTCCTATTGGTCCATACCAGGCAGCTCCTATTGGTCCATACCAGGCAGCTCCTATTGGTCCACACCAGGCAGCTCCTATTGGTCCACACTAGGCAGCTCCTATTGGTCCATACGAGGCAGCTCCTATTGGTCCATACGAGGCAGCTCCTATTGGTCCATACCAGGCAGCTCCTATTGGTCCATACCAGGCAGCTCCTATTGGTCCATACCAGGCAGCTCCTATTGGTCCATACAAGGCAGCTCGATCCTATTGGTCCACACCAGGCAGCTCCTATTGGTCCATACCAGGCAGCTCCTATTGGTCCATACCAGGCAGCTCCTATTGGTCCATACCAGGTAGCTCCTATTGGTCCACACCAGGCAGCTCCTATTGGTCCATACCAGGCAGCTCCTATTGGTCCATACCAGGCAGCTCCTATTGGTCCATACCAGGCAGCTCCTATTGGTCCATACCAGGCAGCTCCTATTGGTCCATACCAGGCAGCTCCTATTGGTCCATACCAGGCAGCTCCTATTGGTCCACACCAGGCAGCTCCTATTGGTCCATACCAGGCAGCTCCTATTGGTCCATACCAGGCAGCTCCTATTGGTCCATACCAGGCAGCTCCTATTGGTCCACACCAGGCAGCTCCTATTGGTCCATACCAGGCAGCTCCTATTGGTCCATACCAGGCAGCTCCTCTTGGTCCATACCAGGCAGCTCCTATTGGTCCATACCAGGCAGCTCCAATTGGTCCATACCAGGCAGCTCCTATTGGTCCACACCAGGCAGTTCCTATTGGTCCACACCAGGCAGCTCCTATTGGTCCATACCAGGCAGCTCCTATTGGTCCATACCAGGCAGCTCCTATTGGTCCATACCAGGCAGCTCCTATTGGTCCACACCAGGCAGCTCCTATTGGTCCATCCCAGGCAGCTCCTATTGGTCCACACCAGGCAGCTCCTATTGGTCCACACCAGGCAGCTCCTATTGGTCCACACCAGGCAGCTCCTATTGGTCCACACCAGGCAGCTCCTATTGGTCCATACGAGGCAGCTCCTATTGGTCCACACCAGGCAGCTCCTATTGGTCCACACCAGGCAGCTCCTATTGGTCCACACCAGGCAGCTCCTATTGGTCCACACTAGGCAGCTCCTATTGGTCCATACGAGGCAGCTCCTATTGGTCCATACCAGGCAGCTCCTATTGGTCCACACCAGGCAGCTCCTATTGGTCCACACCAGGCAGCTCCTATTGGTCCATACCAGGCAGCTCCTATTGGTTCATACCAGGCAGCTCCTATTGGTCCACACCATGCAGCTCCTATTGGTCCATACCAGGCAGCTTCTATTGGTCCACACCAGGCAGCTCCTATTGGTCCACACCAGGCAGCTCCTATTGGTCCATACCAGGCAGCTCCTATTGGACCATACCAGGCAGCTCCTATTGGTCCATACCAGGCAGCTCCTATTGGTCCATACCAGGCAGCTCCTATTGGTCCACACCAGGCAGCTCCTATTGGTCCATACCAGGTAGCTCCTATTGGTCCACACCAGGCAGCTCCTATTGGTCCATACCAGGCAGCTCCTATTGGTCCACACCAGGCAGCTCCTATTGGTCCATACCAGGCAGCTCCTATTGGTCCATACCAGGCAGCTCCTATTGGTCCACACCATGCAGCTCCTATTGGTCCACACCAGGCAGCTCCTATTGGTCCACACCAGGCAGCTCCTATTGGTCCATACCAGGCAGCTCCTATTGGTCCATACCAGGCAGCTCCTATTGGTCCACACCAGGCAGCTCCTATTGGTCCATACCAGGCAGCTCCTATTGGTCCATACCAGGCATCTACTAAAGTAGCTACCGGGTAGGTAGGGAGGTAGGTAGGTAGGGAGGTAGGGAGGGGAGGGCGGTAGGGATGTAGGGAGGGAGGTAAGGAGGTAGGTAAGTAGGGAGGGGACGGCGGTAGGGGTAGGGTAGGTAGGGAGGTAGGGAGGGAGGTAGGGAGGTAGGTAGGTAGGTAGGGAGGTAGGGAGGGAGGTAGGTAGGGAGGTAGGTAGGGAGGTAGGGAGGGAGGTAGGAAGGTAGGGAGGTAGGTAGGGAGGTAGGGAGGTAGGGAGGGACGTAGGGAGTGAGGTAGGGAGGGAGGGAGGAAGGTAGGGAGGGAGGGAGGTAGGTAGGGAGGGAGGGAGGTAGGTAGGTAGGGAGGTAGGGAGGGAGGTTGGGAGGGAGGTAGGTAGGTAGGTAGGGAGGGAAGAAGGAAGGGAGGTAGGGAGGTAGGGAGGTAGGTAGGGAGGGAGGTAGGGAGGGAGGTTGGGAGGGAGGTATGTAGGTAGGTAGGTAGGTAGGGAGGGAAGAAGGGAGGGAGGTAGGGAGGTAGGGAGATAGGGAGGGAGGGAGGTATGTAGGTATGTAGGGAGGTAGGGAGGTAGAGAGGTAGAGAGGGAGGTAGGGAGGTAGGGAGGGAGGTAGGGAGGTAGGGAGGTAGGGAGGTAGGAAGGTAGGGAGGGAGGGAGGTAGGGAGGTAGGGAGGGAGGGAGGTAGGGAGGTAGGGAGGTAGGGAGTTAGGGAGGTAGGGAGGTAGGGAGTTAGGGAGGTAGGGAGGTAGGGAGTTAGGGAGGTAGGGAGGGAGGTAGGGAGGTAGGGAGGGAGGGAGGTATGTAGGGAGGTAGGTTGGTAGGGAGGTAGGGAGTTAGGGAGGTAGGGAGGTAGGGAGTTAGGGAGGTAGGGAGGGAGGTAGGGAGGTTGGGAGGTTGGTTGGGAGGTAGGGAGGTAGAGAGGTAAGGAGGCCCGGGAGGGAGGTAGAGAGGTAAGGAGGCCCGGGAGGGAGGTATGTAGGGAGGTAGGGAGGTAGGGAGGTAGGGAGGTAGGGAGTTAGGGAGGTAGGGAGGTAGGGAGTTAGGGAGGTAGGGAGGGAGGTAGGGAGGTAGGGAGGTTGGTAGGGAGGTAGGGAGGTAGGGAGGTAGGGAGGTAGGGAGGTAGGGAGGTAGGGAGGGAGGTAGGGAGGTAGGGAGGGAGGGAGGTTGGTAGGGAGGTAGGGAGGTAGAGAGGTAGGGAGGGAGGTTGGTAGGGAGGTAGGGAGGTAGAGAGGTAGGGAGGGAGGTTGGTAGGAGGTAGGGAGGTAGAGAGGTAGGGAGGCCCGGGAGGGAGGTGCCAGACAAGCTTGTGCCAGCGAGAATTATTACGTCCAAATATTTACGTGTAAACAGGACCCAAACTTTGTCAAAGAGGTTAATAATGATATTGCTGTCACTGATAATGAAGGCGGCGTTGTGGTGCGAGTGTGTGTGTTGAGGGAGTGTTGTGTCCCGTCTCTCGTGCGAGGCTTTTATGAGTATTATTATAATGTCTCCTGTTGCCCTGGGTAGTGTTTGGCCCCACACACACACACACACACACACACACACACACACACACACACACACACACACACACACACACACACACACACACACACACACACACACACACACACACACACACACACACACACACACACACACACACACACACACACACACACACGTATACCATGCAAGGTGATGGAGAAGATCGTGAGAAAAACCTGGTAACACATCTGGAGAGAAGGGACTTCGTGACAAATCGCCAACATGGGTTCAGGGAGGGTAAATCTTGCCTTACAGGCTTGATAGAATTCTACGATCAGGTGACACAGATTAAGCAAGAAAGAGAGGGCTGGGCGGACTGCATTTTCTTGGATTGTCGGAAAGCCTTTGACACAGTACCGCATAAGAGGCTGGTACATAAGCTGGAGAGACAGGCAGGTGTAGCTGGTAAGGTGCTCCAGTGGATAAGGGAGTATCTAAGCAATAGGAAGCAGAGAGTTACGGTGAGGGGTGAGACCTCCGATTGGCGTGAAGTCACCAGTGGAGTCCCACAGGGCTCTGTACTCGGTCCTATCTTGTTTCTGATATATGTAAATGATCTCCCGGAGGGTATCGATTCATTTCTCTCAATGTTTGCGGACGATGCTAAAATTATGAGAAGGATTAAAACAGAAGAGGACTGTTTGAGGCTTCAAGAAGACCTAGACAAGCTGAAGGAATGGTCGAACAAATGGTTGTTAGAGTTTAACCCAACCAAATGTAATGTAATGAAGATAGGTGTAGGGAGCAGGAGGCCAGATACAAGGTATCATCTGGGAGAGGAAATTCTTCAGGAGTCAGAGAAGGAAAAAGACTTGGGGGTTGATATCACGCCAGACCTGTCTCCTGCAGCACATATCAAGCGGATAACATCAGCGGCATATGCCAGGCTGGCCAACATACGAACGGCATTCAGAAACTTGTGTAAAGAATCATTCAGAACTTTGTATACCACATATGTCAGGCCAATCTTGGAGTATGCAGCCCCAGCATGGAGTCCATATCTAGTCAAGGATAAGACTAAACTGGAAAAGGTTCAAAGGTTTGCCACCAGACTAGTACCCGAGCTGAGAGGTATGAGCTACGAGGAGAGACTACGGGAATTAAACCTCACTTCGCTGGAAGACAGAAGAGTTAGGGGGGACATGATCACCACATTCAAGATTCTGAAGGGGATTGATAGGGTAGATAAAGACAGTCTATTTAACACAAGGGGAACACGCACAAGGGGACACAGGTGGAAACTGAGTGCCCAAATGAGCCACAGAGATATTAGAAAGAACTTTTTTAGTGTCAGAGTGGTTGACAAATGGAATGCATTAGGGGGTGATGTGGTGGAGGCTGACTCCATACACAGTTTCAAGTGTAGATATGACAGAGCCCGATAGGCTCAGTAATCTGTACACCTGTTGATTGACGGTTGAGAGGCGGGACCAAAGAGCCAGAGCTCAACCCCCGCAAACACAACTAGGTGAGTACACACACACACACACACACACGCACAATGCAGCCCCAGTATGCGGCCCCAGCATGGAGCCCGTACCTTGTCAAGCACAAGACGAAGCTGGAAAAAGTCCAAAGGTATGCTACTAGACTAGTCCCAGAACTAAGAGGCATGAGTTATGAGGAAAGGCTGTGGGAAATGCACCTTACGACACTGGAAGACAGAAGAGTAAGGGGGACATGATCACAACCTACAAAATTCTCAGGGGAATCGACCGGGTAAACAAGGATGAACTATTCAACACTGGTGGGACGCGAACAAGGGGACACAGGTGGAAACTGAGTACCCACATGAGCCACAGAGACATTAGAAAGAACTTTTTCAGTGTCAGAGTAGTTAGTAAATGGAATGCACTAGGAAGTGATGTGGTGGATGCTGACTCCATACACAGTTTCAAATGTAGATATGATAGAGCCCAGTAGGCTCAGGAATCTGTACACCAGTTGATTGACAGTTGAGAGGCGGGACCAAAGAGCCAAAGATCAACCCCCGCAAGCACAATTAGGTGAGTACAATTAGGTGAGTACACACACACACACACACACACACACACACACACACACACACACACACACACACACACACACACACACACACACACACACACACACACACACACACACACACACACACACACACACACACTCACACACACACACACACACACACACACACACACACACACACACACACACACACACACACACACACACACACACACACACACACACACACACACACACACACACACACACACACACACACAGACCGAATGATAAAGATAGTGTTTGCAAACGAGAACACAAAGGAGATCCTATCAAGGAAGAGCTCCCTGAAAAATGTGGGATTATTAAAAAATGTATTCCTCCAGAGAGACATGACTAGGGAGGAGAGAGCCGTGGCGGCAGAAGCAAGGAAGAGGCGCAGGGCGAGAGGGGAAAACCAGGAAGTAACAGCTCCCAACACAACACCCCCAGAGGCGAGGGGGTCACCCACAACCAGTTACCCAGTAACACCAGAAGGGAGGACAACCCCGCCACCCTCCTCTGCATAGAAAATCCCCCTACCCCAAACCCTCCCTGCCCCCACTCAAATGTTCAGCCAAATCTCCCTCCCCCCACACCCAATCCCCACCCTTCTACCCCTCCCCTCCTCCTGCCGAGTCCTCCCTCCTCCTCCTTTCCTTCCTGTCCTCCCTCCCCTTTCACCCCATACCCTCCCTGTCCCTCACCCTTCACAGGATCCCCCGCCCCTCATCCCAGTATCCTCTGAGACCCTGTTATCCACCTCACAGGTCCTCACACCCATGGAACAGCCTCCCCCACCAGCAGAACACTCACCAAGGAGGCTATTTGAGAAGGGACAGAAGAAAGTGAGCCTCAAGGCAATGTACACTAACATAGATGAAATTACAAATAAAGCAAATGAGCTTGGAGAACGGGTACTAGAGGGAAACCCAGACATAATAGCCCTCACAGAAACAAAGCTAACGAAAACGATAACAAACGCAGTGTTCCCACAGGACTATTATGTTATGAGGAAAGAGAGGGAAGGAAGAGGTGGGGGTGGTGTAGCTCTGCTGGTAAGAAAAGGCTGGGATTTTGAGGAGATGGATATTCAGGGCTGTGAAGGTTTCAGTGACTACATAGCAGGTACTGTAACAAATGGAGGGAAAAAAATTATAGTCGCAGTCATATATAATCCACCACCAAATGACAGAAGACCCAGACAGGAATATGATATCTTGAGGTTATCTTGAGATGATTTCGGGGCTTTAGTGTCCCCGCGGCCCGGTCCTCGACCAGGCCTCCACCCCCAGGAAGCAGCCTGTGACAGCTGACTAACTCCCAGGTACCTATTTACTGCTAGGCAACAGGGGCATTCAGGGTGAAAGAAACTTTGCCCATTTGTTTCTGCCTCGTGCGGGAATCGAACCCACACCACAGAATTACGAGTCCTGCACGCTATCCACCAGGCTACGAGGCCCCTACCTGTTGATAGAAACAACATGGCCACCATTAACATAATAGAGAGAGCAGCTTCTGTTGCCAGCAGGAATGGATCTGGACTACTAATTATGGAAGACTTCAACCATGGGAAGATAGATTGGGAGAACAGAGACCCGCATGGAGGACCAGAAACATGGAGAGCTAAGCTGCTGGACGTGGCAACAAGAAACTTTCTAAGCCAGCACATCAAGGATCCAACAAGAATGAGAGGAGAGGATGAACCAGCAATGCTTGATTTGATATTTACCCTAAATGAATGGGATATAAGGGAAGTTAAGATGGAAGCGCCCTTGGGAATGAGTGACCACAGTGTTTTGAACTTTGAGTACCTGGTAGAGCTAGGAATTATCTCCCCCAAAAAAGAACTAGGAATCAAAAGGCTGGCATACCGAAAGGGGAATTATGAACAGATGAGAAGTTTCCTAAGTGAAATACCTTGGGACACAGACCTCAGAGACAAGTCTGTACAGGGTATGATGGACTATGTTACCCAAAGTGTCAGGAGGCAGTAAACAGGTTCATCCCGGCCCAAAGGGAAAAATCCGAGAAGCAATAGAAGAATCCATGGTATAATAGGGCATGTATGGAAGCGAAGAAACTGAACAAAAGGGCGTGGAGGAACTTCCGGAATAACAGAACACCAGAAAGCAGAGAGAGATACCAGAGAACCAGGAATGAGTACGTCAGGGTGAGAAGAGAAGCAGAGAAAAGTTTTGAAAATGATATAGCAAACAAAGCCAAGACTGAACCAAAGCTACTCCACAGTCACATCAGAAGGAAAACAACAGTGAAAGAACAGGTATTGAAACTTTGAACAGGAGAGGACAGGTATACAGAGAATGACAAAGAGGTGTGTGAAGAACTCAACAAGAGGTTCCAGGAGGTCTTCACAATAGAACAAGGTGAGGAGAAAGGAGAGGTAAACCAGGCGGCCTTGGAAGAGTTCGAAATTACGAGAGAAGAGGTCAAGAGACACCTGCTGGATCTGGATGTTAGAAAAGCTGTTGGTCCAGACGGGATCTCACCATGGATACTGAAAGAGTGTGCAGAGGCACTTTGCTTGCCACTCTCCATAGTGTATAGTAAGTCACTAGAGACGGGAGACCTACCAGAAATATGGAAGACGGCGAATGTGGTCCCAATATACAAAAAGGGCGACAGACAAGAGGCACTGAACTACAGGCCAGTGTCCTTGACTTGTATACCATGCAAGGTGATGGAGAAGATCGTGAGAAAAAAAACTGGTAACTCATCTGGAGAGAAGGGACTTCGTGACAAATCGCCAACATGGGTTCAGGGAGGGTAAATCTTGCCTTACAGGCTTGATAGAATTCTACGATCAGGTGACACAGATTAAGCACGATAGAGAGGGCTGGGCGGACTGCATTTTCTTGGATTGTCGGAAAGCCTTTGACACAGTACCGCATAAGAGGCTGGTACATAAGCTGGAGAGACAGGCAGGTGTAGCTGGTAAGGTGCTCCAGTGGATAAGGGAGTACCTAAGCAATAGGAAGCAGAGAGTTACGGTGAGGGGTGAGACCTCCGATTGGCGTGAAGTCACCAGTGGAGTCCCACAGGGCTCTGTACTCGGTCCTATCTTGTTTCTGATATATGTAAATGATCTCCCGGAGGGTATCGATTCATTTCTCTCAATGTTTGCGGACGATGCCAAAATTATGAGAAGGATTAAAACAGAAGAGGACTGTTTGAGGCTTCAAGAAGACCTAGACAAGCTGAAGGAATGGTCGAACAAATGGTTGTTAGAGATTAACCAAACCAAATGTAATGTAATGAAGATTGGTGTAGGGAGTAGGAGGCCAGATACAAGGTATCATCTGGGAGAGGAAATTCTTCAGGAGTCAGAGAAAGAAAAAGACTTAGGGGTTGATATCACTCCAGACCTGTCTCCTGCAGCACATATCAAGAGGATAACATCAGCGGCATATGCCAGGCTGGCCAACATAAGAACTGCATTTAGAATTTGTGTAAGGAATCGTTCAGGTCCTTGTATACCACTTATGTCAGACCAATCTTGGAATATGTAGCTCCAGCCTGGAGTCCATACCTAGTTAAACACAAGACAAAGTTAGAAAAGATTCAGAGATAGGCTACCAGACTGGTCCCGGAACTAAGAGGTATGAGCTACGAGGAAACTCTAAGGGAAATAAACCTCACGTCCCTGGAAGACAGAAGAGTAAGGGGAGACATGATCACCACCTACAAAATTCTCAAAGGAATTGACAGGGTGGACAAAGACAAAGTATTTACAAAGGGTGAAACACGAACAAGGGGACACAGGTGGAAACTGAGTACCCAAATGAGACACAGAGACATTAGACATAATTTTTTCAGTGTCAGAGTAGTTAACGGAATGCATTAGGCAGTGATGTGGTGGAGGCTGACTCCATACACAGTTTCCAATGTAGATATGATAGAGCCCAGTAGGCTCAGGAATCTGTACACCAGTTGATTGACAGTTGAGAGGCGGGACCAAAGAGCCGAAGCTCAACCTCCGCAAGCACAACTAGGTGGAGTGACAGATACAATGAGAGAGAAGTGGTCATTAATGAGAGAGATGTCTACATCTTGCGAGTGCAAGAAATGAGAAAGGTTGAGAGAGAGAGAAGAGTGAGAGGGAGAGATAAGAGGCGGCACGACAGAGGTGAGACAGCTGCTCCTCCTCCAGAGAGTGACCCTCGGGTGCCACAGGGACCACCAGCCAAGTGGCAGTGTTCGTGGCTTACTGAACGACTCCGATAACGGCAGTGGTGTGTGTGTGTGTGTACTCACCTAGTTGTGCTTGCGGGGGTTGAGCTCTGGCTCTTTGGTCCCGCCTCTCAACCGTCAATCAAAAGGTGTACAGGTTCCTGAGCCTATTGGGCTCTATCATATCTACACTTGAAACTGTGTATGGAGTCAGCCTCCACCACATCACTGTCTAATGCATTCCATTTGTCAACCACTCTGACACTAAAAAAATTATGTCTAATATCTCTGTGGCTCATTTGGGCACTCAGTTTCCACCTGTGTCCCCTTGTGCGTGTGCCCCTTTTGTTAAACAACCTGTCTTAATCAACCCTGTCGATTCCCTTGAGGATCTTGAATGTGGTGATCATATCCCCCCTAACTCCTCTGTCTTCCAACGAAGTGAGGTTTAATTCCCGTAGTCTCTCTTCGTAGCTCATACCTCTCAGCTCGGGTACTCGTCTGGTGGCAAACCTTTGAACCTTTTCCATTTTAGTCTTATGCTTGACTAGATATGGACTCCATGCTGGTGCCGCATACTCCAGGATTGGTCTGACATATGTGGTATATAATGTTCTGAAAGATTCCTTACACAAGTTTCTAAAGGCCGTTCTTATGTTAGCCAACCTGGCATATGCTGCTGTTGTTATCCTCTTGATATGAGCATCAGGGGACAGGTCTGGCGTGATATCAACCCCCAGGTCTTTCTCTCTCTCGGACTCTTGAAGTATTTCATCTCCCAAGTGATACCTTGTATCTGGTCTCCTGCTTCCTACCCTTATCTTCATTACATTACATTTGCTTGGATTAAACTCTAACAGCCATTTGTTCGACCATTCCTGCAGCTTGTCCAGGTCTTCTTGAAGCCTCAAGCTGTCCTCCTCTGTCTTAATCCTTCTCATAATTTTGGCGTCGTCAGCAAACATTGAGAGGAATGAGTCTATACCCTCTGGGAGATCATTTACGTATATCAGAAACAGGATAGGTTCTCCAAAGCAAAAGGCTAACATTCCGTAAGAGAAATTACGAGATAAGAAAATTCCTAACGGATATAATAAGTTAATCAGAGCTAAGGGGAAAGACGGCCCAAGACATGATGGAAGCAAATACATCACGCAGAAGTGCAAGGAGGCAGCGGAACAAGTTTATCCCGGCCCAAAAGGTAAAAACTGAAATGCAGATGAGAAACCCATGGTTTAATCAGAGATGTAAGCTAGCTAAGCAGCAAAGTAAAAGAGCATGGAGAAACTATAGACATAACAAGACACTTGAGAGCAGAGAAGGTTACCAGAGAGCCAGGAATGAATACGTCAGGGTGAGAAGAGAGGCAGAAGGGCAATATGAAAACGACATAGCAAGCAAGGCAAAGACCCAACCTAAATTGCTGCATTGCCACATCAGGAGAAAAACAACAGTAAAGGAACAGGTAATGAAATTAAGGATAGGGGCAGAAGGATTCACTACAAACGACAAGGAAGTGTGTGAGGAACTGAATAAGAAATTCCAGGAGGTCTTCACCTTAGAGCAAGGAGAAATTTCAGAGATAACAGAGGGAATTATTAACCAGGAACCACTGGAAGAGTTTGAGATTACCAGTGGGGAAGTAAAGAAGTGTTTGCTAGAGTTGAATGTGACAAAGGCTATAGGCCCAGATGGAATCTCCCCTTGGATACTAAAGGAAGGAGCAGAAGAACTGTGCCTGCCACTCTCCATAGTGTATAACAAATCACTGGCAACAGGGGAACTGCCAGAAATTTGGAAGGCAGCTAACGTAGTCCCGATATACAAGAAAGGGGATAGACAGGAGGCACTGAACTACAGGCCAGTGTCCCTAACTTGCATACCATGCAAGCTGATGGAGAAGATTGTGCGAAGAAAGCTAGTGGAACATCTGGAGCGAAGGAACTTTGTGTCACACAGCATCAACATGGGTTCAGGGATGGCAAGTCCTGCCTCACAGGATTAATTGAATTCTATGACCAGGCAACAAAAATAAGGCAAGAAAGAGAGGGGTGGGCAGACTGCATATTTTTGGATTGTCAGAAAGCCTTTGATACAGTGCCACACAAGAGGCTAGTGAAAAAGCTGGAGATGCAGGCTGGAGTGAAAGGGAAGGTACTCCGTTGGATAAGGGAGTACCTAAGCAACAGAAGACAACGAGTCACTGTGAGGGGTGAGCTCTCAGATTGGCGAGACGTCACAAGTGGAGTCCCGCAGGGGTCAGTCCTTGGACCTATACTGTTTCTGATATATGTAAATGATCTCCCAGAGGGTATAGAATCGTTTCTCTCAATGTTTGCTGATGATGCAAAAATTATGAGGAGGATTGAAACAGAGGACGATAGTAGGAGGCTACAAGATGACCTAGACAGACTGAGTGAATGGTCCAACAAATGGCTGTTGAAGTTCAACCCGAGTAAATGCAAAGTAATGAAACTAGGCGGTGGAAACAGGAGGCCAGACACAGGATACAGAATAGGAGATGAAGTACTTAATGAAACGGACAGAGAGAAAGATCTAGGAGTTGATATCACACCAAACCTGTCTCCTGAAGCCCACATAAAAAGAATAACGTCTGCGGCATATGCGAGGCTGGCTAACATCAGAACAGCCTTCAGGAACCTGTGTAAGGAATCATTCAGAATCTTGTACACCACATATGTAAGACCAATCCTGGAGTATGCGGCCCCAGCATGGAGCCCGTACCTTGTCAAGCACAAGACGAAGCTGGAAAAAGTTCAAAGGTATGCCACTAGACTAGTCCCAGAACTAAGAGGCATGAGTTACGAGGAAAGGCTGCGGGAAATGCACCTTACGACACTGGAAGACAGAAGAGTAAGGGGAGACATGATCACAACCTACAAAATCCTCAGGGGAATCGACCGGGTAGACAAGGATAAACTATTCAACACTGGTGGGACGCGAACAAGGGGACACAGGTGGAAACTGAGTACCCACATGAGCCACAGAGACGTTAGAAAGAACTTTTTCAGTGTCAGAGTAGTTAACAGATGGAATGCATTAGGCAGTGATGTGGTGGAGGCTGACTCCATACACAGTTTCAAATGTAGATATGATAGAGCCCAGTAGGCTCAGGAATCTGTACACCAGTTGATTGACAGTGAACTCTGGTACGAGAGTGTCCAAGAAGAGTCTAAAGGTTTCGTACACCAATGCTGATGGGGTATCTAATAAAGCAGAAGAGATAAAAGAAAGAGCTAGTGAGGCAGATCCGGACATAGTTGCAATAGTGGAAACTAAAATAGATGGCATGATCTCGGACGCAATCTTTCCAGAGGGGTACCAGGTGATAAGAAAAGAGAGGACACAGAGACAGGGAGGGTGAGTGGCACTCCTAATAAAGCGGAAATGGAAGTTTGAAGACCTGGGAAATCGGGGTACCAATGAGAGCACAAGCTCCATACATGGAAATCTGACTGCAGATTGGAGAAAGATTGTGATCTTGGTTATCTACAATCCCCCACCAAACAGTAGAAAACCCAGGCAGGAGTATGATGACAACAACAATGCATGCATAGATAAACAGCAGAAGGCAGCAACATTAGCCCACAGACTGAGAGCGGCAAAACTGCTGGTCACGGGGGACCTAAATCATGGAGAGATAAATTGGGAATCAAGGAATCCCCATGGAGGGGAAGAAACGTGGGGAGCAAAGTTAGTAGATGTTATAGACAGGAATTTCCTAACACAACATGTGAAGGAAGACACAAGGGAAAGAGGAGGGGATACACCGAGCCTATTAGACCTGATTTTCACCCAGAACGTAGAAGACATCGAGAATTTGGAACATGAAATACCTCTAGGGGCCAGTGACCATTGTGTCCTAGTCTTTGACTACATGATGGAACTCAAACTTGTGACCAAGGGACAAGAGGTCTGGGAAAGGAGAGTTGACTACAGGAAAGGGGACTACAGGAGGATAAGGGACTATCTGGGAGAAGTGCAGTGGGAGGAAGAAATTAGAGGAAAAACAGTCCAAGATATGATGGACCTAGTCATACGGAAATGCCAGGAGGCCGAAGAGAGATTTATACCAACAGTAAAGGAAAAAAGTAAGAGGGAATATAATAACCCATGGTTTAATAGACAGTGTCAGGAAGCAAAAATGAGAAGCAGGAGGGAGTGGAGGAAGTACAGAAGACAAAGGACAGAGGACAACAGGATCAGATGCAACAGAGCTAGGAACGATTACATTAACATAAGAAGAGTATCGGAAAGAAATTATGAGAACGATATTGCGATCAAAGCGAAAAAGCAACCTAAATTACTACACAGCCATATAAGAAGAAAAATGTCGGTGAACGACCAAGTGACAAGACTAAGGAAAACAGAGGGGGCATATACAGAAAGTGACAAGGAAATCTGCGAGGCACTGAATGCCAGTTTCCATGGAGTGTTCACAACCGAGCCTGAGCAGCTCCCATTGTTAGAAGAGATTACCCTAGATGAAAGACTATCAGATATAGAGGTGACAGCAGAGGAGGTAATGAAACAGTTGACAACACTGGATGCAACTAAAGCGGTTGGACCAGACAAAGTATCACCGTGGATACTAAAAGAGGCAGCGCAGGCCCTCAGCGTGCCTCTGGCAAGGATCTTTAATGAATCACTTATGTCGGGAGAATTGCCCAATTGCTGGAAGAGGGCAAATGTCGTACCGATTTTCAAGAAAGGTGATAGGGAGGAGGCACTTAACTATAGACCTGTATCACTGACAAGCATCCCCTGTAAAATACTTGAAAGAATAATTAGGCTAAGACTGGTTGCACACCTGGAGAACATTAGGTTTGTAAACAAACATCAACATGGGTTCTGGAAAGGGAAATCTTGCCTAACAAACCTTTTGGAATTCTATGATAAAATAACGAGGATAAGGCAGGACAGAGAAGGTTGGGCAGACTGCATATTTCTGGACTGCCAAAAAGCCTTTGATACAGTACCGCACATGAGACTGCTATTCAAACTTGAGAGGCAGGCGGGAGTGAGCGGAAAGGCCCTAGCATGGGTAAGGAACTACCTAACAGGAAGGAGCCAGAGAGTTACGGTAAGGGGCGAGAAGTCGGACTGGCGAACAGTAACGAGTGGAGTACCTCAAGGATCGGTGCTGGGACCAATTCTATTTCTAATATACGTTAACGACATGTTTACAGGAGTAGAGTCCTACATGTCGATGTTCGCGGATGACGCAAAGTTGATGAGAAGAGTTGTGACAGATGAGGATTGTAGGATCCTCCAAGAGGACTTGAACAGGTTGCAGAGATGGTCAGAGAAATGGCTACTGGAGTTCAACACGAGCAAATGTAAAGTTATGGAAATGGGATTAGGTGATAGGAGACCAAAGGGACAGTACACAATGAAGGGGAACTGCCTACCTGTGACGACGCGAGAAAGAGACCTGGGCGTGGACGTAACACCTAATCTAACTCCTGAGGCACATATAAATAGGATAACGACAGCAGCGTACTCTACACTGGCAAAAGTTAGAACATCATTCAGAAACCTAAGTAAGGAGGCATTTAGGGCGCTTTACACTGCCTACGTGAGGCCAGTCTTAGAGTATGCCGCCCCATCATGGAGTCCCCACCTGAAGAAACACATAAGGAAACTGGAAAAGGTTCAGAAGTTTGCAACGAGACTCGTCCCAGCGTTACGAGGGATGGGGTATGAAGAGCGCCTGAAGGAACTGAGCCTTACGACACTAGAAAAAAGAAGGGAGAGGGGGGATATGATAGGAACGTATAAAATACTCAGGGGGATTGACAGAGTGGAAATAGACGAAATGTTCACACGGAATAGTAACAGAACGAGGGGACATGGGTGGAAGCTGGAAACTCAGATGAGTCACAGAGATGTTAGGAAGTTTTCTTTTAGCGTGAGAGTAGTGGAAAAATGGAATGCACTTAAGGAGCAGGTTGTGGAAGCAAATTCTATTCATAATTTTAAAACTAGGTATGATAGGGAAATAGGACCGGAGTCATTGCTGTAAACAACCGATGGCTCGAAAGGCGGGATCCAAGAGTCAATGCTCGATCCTGCAGACACAAATAGGTGAGTACACACCAGTTGATTGACGGTTGAGAGGCGGGACCAAAGAGCCGAGCTCAACCCCCGCAAGTACAATTAGATGAGTACTCCAAGCGCTGGCAGGTAACTGAGGAGCCTCAGCTCCTGACAGAGGGGCTGCCCCCCAGCGGCAGGCTGAGGAACCACCCAGCGGGAGGCGGAAGATGGACTCGTCCTGGATGGGGGAGTCCGTCCTTACAGCATGCAGAAAGCAGGGAGATGTCAAGTGAAACATTTATTGTGTGTGATTCATTTCAGTTAAGTGTTTGTAGAGGAACATTTTTATTGGCGTGTAGATGGGTTGCAGGTTTGTCTGGGGAAGGAGTTGCTGAGGAAGCCAGGAGAGTGGGAGTAGTTGATGACACTCCAAGGTTGTGGAAGGTACTGAGCTCTGTGGAGGAGCAGCCATACAGTGAGGAGCAGGACCTCAAGCTGTGAGAAGAGGAGCAGTGAAGTGAAGTTTCACATGTTTCTGTGATACCAGTGGTGAAGCACCATTGTTGCTCAAGGAAGACTTCATGGTGTAGCAGCCGGGAGAGCTGTGGAGGACCCTGGTAGACTGGTCTAGGAAAACCTGTAGATGTCAGGGTAGTGAACTTCCAGACGTGGGAAGGAAGTTCTTATTGACTACTTGTAGGGAGTTGGTAGCGTGTTTGGTGGTCATTAGCGTGCAAGACGCAGTGAAAGGTGGGTGATTGTTTGCCATTTATGTGCCAAAAAGTACTTATACTGAAGTATAGAGTTACAACCGTAGGCTGGATTACCTGCAGAGACATACATATATGTTCTAGGACTGATAAGGTGATTGATCATTGTTGTTTATCAAGGAATATTTATGTTATCCCAGTTATAGGCTGGTTTTCCTTGTATACATTTACGTATATATATTCTCTTGCTGATAGTGTAATATTGTCTTATGAGCCTTGACCTACTTGGTGAGGTTGGTGGTATAAGTGGTGAGTCAGGAGTTGGGCTCCCACTTGATAGGCAGATGACAGAATCCTGATGGTATTGGAGTACAACCTGACTACAATAGTATAGAGCGTTGGATTCATAATATTATATGTGTGTATGTATTGTGCATGTGCCTTGTCCTGTAAATGTTTTCAAATTTGCTGGTGTTTGCCCTTGTCCTAGTGAGGCTTCACAGAAAGTAGAAAAGAGGGAGAGAGAGAAAGAACCACAACTGTGGACAGGGTAGAACAGAATAATAATAAGAGAAAGGGGATTGAGGAGGTCATACCAAATAAGAAGAGAGTAAGGAGTCACGGCGGCTCGAGTGGGTGTGTGCACGTGACAACGAGGTCAGTATTGGAGCCGCATCCCCTAAACGTGTGACGTTGAACGCTTCGACAGTGTACAGGTGAGTACACTGATGACAGTGTACAGGTGAGTACACTGATGACAGTTTACAGGTGAGTACATTGATGACAGTGTACAGGTGAGTACATTGATGACAGTGTACAGGTGAGTACATTGATGACAGTGTACAGGTGAGTACACTGATGACAGTGTACAGGTGAGTACACTGATGACAGTGTACAGGTGAGTACACTGATGACAGTGTACAGGTGAGTACACTGATGACAGTTTACAGGTGAGTACATTGATGACAGTGTACAGGTGAGTACATTGATGACAGTTTACAGGTGAGTACACTGATGACAGTGTACAGGTGAGTACACTGATGACAGTTTACAGGTGAGTACACTGATGACAGTGTACAGGTGAGTACATTGATGACAGTGTACAGGTGAGTACATTGATGACAGTGTACAGGTGAGTACACTGATGACAGTTTACAGGTGAGTACATTGATGACAGTGTACAGGTGAGTACATTGATGACAGTGTACAGGTGAGTACACTGATGACAGTGTACAGGTGAGTACATTGATGACAGTGTACAGGTGAGTACACTGATGACAGTGTACAGGTGAGTACACTGATGACAGTTTACAGGTGAGTACATTGATGACAGTGTACAGGTGAGTACACTGATGACAGTGTACAGGTGAGTACATTGATGACAGTGTACAGGTGAGTACACTGATGACAGTGTACAGGTGAGTACACTGATGACAGTGTACAGGTGAGTACACTGATGACAGTGTACAGGTGAGTACACTGATGACAGTTTACAGGTGAGTACATTGATGACAGTGTACAGATGAGTACATTGATGACAGTTTACAGGTGAGTACACTGATGACAGTGTACAGGTGAGTACACTGATGACAGTGTACAGGTGAGTACACTGATGACAGTGTACAGGTGAGTACATTGATGACAGTGTACAGGTGAGTACATTGATGACAGTGTACAGGTGAGTACACTGATGACAGTTTACAGGTGAGTACATTGATGACAGTGTACAGGTGAGTACATTGATGACAGGGTACAGGTGAGTACACTGATGACAGTGTACAGGTGAGTACATTGATGACAGTGTACAGGTGAGTACACTGATGACAGTGTACAGGTGAGTACACTGATGACAGTTTACAGGTGAGTACATTGATGACAGTGTACAGGTGAGTACATTGATGACAGTGTACAGGTGAGTACATTGATGACAGTGTACAGGTGAGTACACTGATGACAGTGTACAGGTGAGTACACTGATGACAGTGTACAGGTGAGTACATTGATGACAGTGTACAGGTGAGTACACTGATGACAGTGTACAGGTGAGTACACTGATGACAGTTTACAGGTGAGTACATTGATGACAGTGTACAGGTCAGTACATTGATGACAGTGTACAGGTGAGTACATTGATGACAGTGTACAGGTGAGTACATTGATGACAGTGTACAGGTGAGTACATTGATGACAGTGTACAGGTGAGTACATTGATGACAGTGTACAGGTGAGTACATTGATGACAGTGTACAGGTGAGTACACTGATGACAGTGTACAGGTGAGTACATTGATGACAGTGTACAGGTGAGTACACTGATGACAGTGTACAGGTGAGTACACTGATGACAGTTTACAGGTGAGTACATTGATGACAGTGTACAGGTGAGTACATTGATGACAGTTTACAGGTGAGTACATTGATGACAGTGTACAGGTGAGTACACTGATGACAGTGTACAGGTGAGTACACTGATGACAGTTTACAGGTGAGTACATTGATGACAGTGTACAGGTCAGTACATTGATGACAGTGTACAGGTGAGTACATTGATGACAGTGTACAGGTGAGTACATTGATGACAGTGTACAGGTGAGTACATTGATGACAGTGTACAGGTGAGTACACTGATGACAGTGTACAGGTGAGTACACTGATGACAGTGTACAGGTGAGTACACTGATGACAGTGTACAGGTGAGTACACTGATGACAGTGTACAGGTGAGTACACTGATGACATTGTACAGGTGAGTACATTGATGACAGTGTACAGGTGAGTACACTGATGACAGTTTACAGGTGAGTACATTGATGACAGTGTACAGGTGAGTACATTGATGACAGTGTACAGGTGAGTACATTGATGACAGTGTACAGGTGAGTACACTGATGACAGTGTACAGGTGAGTACATTGATGACAGTGTACAGGTGAGTACACTGATGACAGTGTACAGGTGAGTACACTGATGACAGTTTACAGGTGAGTACATTGATGACAGTGTACAGGTGAGTACATTGATGACAGTTTACAGGTGAGTACATTGATGACAGTGTACAGGTGAGTACATTGATGACAGTGTACAGGTGAGTACATTGATGACAGTGTACAGGTGAGTACATTGATGACAGTGTACAGGTGAGTACACTGATGACAGTGTACAGGTGAGTACACTGATGACAGTGTACAGGTGAGTACATTGATGACAGTTTACAGGTAAGTACATTGATGACAGTGTACAGGTGAGTACATTGATGACAGTGTACAGGTGAGTACATTGATGACAGTGTACAGGTGAGTACATTGATGACAGTGTACAGGTGAGTACATTGATGACAGTGTGCAGGTGAGCACATTGATGACAGTGTACAAGTGAGTACACTGATGACAGTGTACAGGTGAGTACACTGATGACAGTGTACAGGTGAGTACATTGATGACAGTTTACAGGTAAGTACATTGATGACAGTGTACAGGTGAGTACATTGATGACAGTGTACAGGTGAGTACATTGATGACAGTGTACAGGTGAGTACATTGATGACAGTGTACAGGTGAGTACACTGATGACAGTGTACAGGTGAGTACACTGATGACAGTTTACAGGTGAGTACACTGATGACAGTGTACAGGTGAGTACACTGATGACAGTGTACAGGTGAGTACACTGATGGTGTCACCACGCCCCTCGCTCCTCGCTAATGACTCGGCTAACTACCCATTAATTACGCAGTGTTGTAAACAACGAGCAGCGCCCTGGTGGGTGTACTCACCTAGTTGTGCTTGCCGGGGTTGAGCTCTGGCTCTTTGGTCCCGCCTCTCAACCGTCAATCAACTGGTGTACAGGTTCCTGAGCCTACTGGGCTCTATCATATCTACATTATAAACTGTGTATGGAGTCTGCCTCCACCACATCACTGCCTAATGCATTCCACCTGTTAACTACTCTGACACTGACAAAGTTCTTTCTAACGTCTCTGTGGCTCATGTGGGTACTCAGTCTCCACCTGTGTCCCCTTGTTCGCATCCCGCCAGTGTTGAACACTTTATCCTTATCTACCCTGTCAGTTTCCCTGAAATTTTTTTGTGATGATCATGTCTCCCTTACTCTTCTGTCTTCCAGTGTCGTAAGATGCATTTCCCGCAGCCTTTCCTCGTAACTCATGCCTCTTAGTTCTGGGACTAGTCTAGTGGCATACCTTTGGACTTTTTCCAGCTTCGTCTTGTGCTTGACAAGGTACGGGCTCCATGCTGGGGGCTGCATACTCCAGGATTGGTCTTACATATGTGGTGTACAAGATTCTGAATGATTCCTTACACAGGTTCCTGAACGCTGTTCTGATGTTAGCCAGCCTCGCATATGCCGCAGACGTTATTCTCTTTATGTGGGCTTCAGGAGACAGGTTTGGTGTGATATCAACTCCTAGATCTTTCTCTCTGTCTGTTTCATTAAGTACTTCATCTCCTATTCTGTATCCTGTGCCTGGCCTCCTGTTTCCACTGCCTAGTTTCATTACCTTACATTTACTCGGGTTGAACTTTAGTAGCCATTTGTCGGACCATTCATTCAGTCTGTCTAGGTCATCTTGTAGCCTCCTACTATCATCCTCTGTTTTAATCCCCCTCATAATTTTTGCATCATCAGCAAACAATGAGAGGAACGATTCTATACCTTCTGGAAGATCATTTACATATATCAGAAACAGTATAGGTCCAAGGACTGAACCCTGAGGGACTCCACCGGTGACGCCTCGCCACTCCGAGACCTCACCCCTCACAGTGACTCGTTGTCTCCTGTTGCTTAGGTACTCCCTTATCCAGTGGAGTACCTTCCCTTTCACTCGTGCCTGCATCTCCAGCTTATGCACTAGTCTCTTGTGTGGTATGTGGCGCGGCCCGCATGCTGGTATGTGGCGCGGCCCGCATGCTGGTATGTGGCGCGGCCCGCATGCTGGTATGTGGCGCGGCCCGCATGCTGGTATGTGGCGCGGCCCGCCTGCTGGTATGTGGCGCGGCCCGCATGCTGGTATGTGGCGCGGCCCGCATGCTGGTATGTGGCGCGGCCCGCATGCTGGTATGTGGCGCGGCCCGCATGCTGGTATGTGGCGCGGCCCGCATGCTGGTATGTGGCGCGGCCCGCATGCTGGTATGTGGCGCGGCCCGCATGCTGGTATGTGGCGCGGCCCGCATGCTGGTATGTGGCGCGGCCCGCATGTTGATCATGTTACCGGTGTATGAGTTACACCATCATTGGCCTTTCCTGGGACACCAGATACCTCTCCCACTCTCTCACTCTCACTATCACACACTCTCACTATCACACACTCTCACTATCACACACTTTGAATTTCACATACTATCACACTCACTCACATATTCTCTCTCTCCCTCTCAAATTCAGTCAATCACTCAGCGTCTCTCTCTCTCTCTCTCTCTCTCTCTCTCTCTCTCTCTCTCTCTCTCTCTCTCTGTCTCTGTCTCTGTCTCTCTCTCTCTCTCTCTCTCTCTCTCTCTCTCTCTCTCTCTCTCTCTCTCTCTCTCTCTCTCTCTCTCTCACTCTCACTCTCACTCTCACTCTCACTCTCTCTCTCTCTCCTGTGTCTCTCTCTCTCTCTCTCTGTGTCTCTCTCCCTCCCTCCCCCCTGGCCCCACCTACCAACAATGTACAGGACCTGCACCAAGCATACATCACCCTATTAGGTCCCATACACAAATGACTCTCCACACTGCCCCAGCAGCACCCATTACACCCCACCGTCACGGCTAATGGTTATACGACACCTGCCCATTATGCCAGTCACTCTAATGGCCCCATTCCCCATTTGCTCCAATTAACGTGTGTTCACATCTGTACAATATTTGGAAAAATGTACAATATTTTGCTAGTATTATTAATTTTTTAGTTCTCTATGTTTAGCAGTATAGTGACTTTGTTGTCACTATACTGCCTCACCATCACCAGTGACCACCATGATGGTCACTATACTGCCTCACCATCACCAGTGACCACCATGATGGTCACTATACTGCCTCACCATCACCAGTGACCACCATGATGGTCACTATACTGCCTCACCATCACCAGTGACCACCATGATGGTCACTATACTGCCTCACCATCAACAGTGACCACCATGATGGTCACTATACTGCCTCACCATCACCAGTGACCACCATGATGGTCACTATACTGCCTCACCATCACCAGTGACCACCATGATGGTCACTATACTGCCTCACCATCCCCAGTGACCACCATGATGGTCACTATACTGCCTCACCATCATCAGAGGAACATGATGGTCACTATACTGCCTCACCATCACCAGTGACCACCATGATGGTCACTATACTGCCTCACCATCACCAGTGACCACCATGATGGTCACTATACTGGCTCACCATCACCAGTGACCACCATGATGGTCACTATACTGCCTCACCATCACCAGTGACCACCATGATGGTCACTATACTGCCTCACCATCACCAGTGACCACCATGATGGTCACTATACTGCTCACCATCCCCAGTGACCACCGTGATGGTCACTATACTGCCTCACCATCACCAGTGACCACCATGATGGTCACTATACTGCCTCACCATCACCAGTGACCACCATGATGGTCACTATACTGCCTCACCATCACCAGTGACCACCATGATGGTCACTATACTGTCTCACCATCACCAGTGACCACCGTGATGGTCACTATACTGCCTCACCATCACTAGTGACCACCATGATGGTCACTATACTGCCCTCACCATCACCAGTGACCACAATGATGGTCACTATTCTGCCTCACCATCACCAGTGACCACAATGAGGGTCACTATACTGTCTCACCATCACCAGGTGACCACCGTGATGGTCACTATACTACCTCACCATCCCCAGTGACCACCATGATGGTCACTATACTGCCTCACCATCACCAGTGACCA
>NW_025569836.1:0-55000 GCF_020424385.1 Procambarus clarkii | reverse complement strand
GTAGAAAGCCTATTGGTCCATATTTCTTGATGCTTCTATATTGGAGCGGAGTCTTGAGGTGGGTAGAATATAGTTGTGCAATAATTGGCTGTTGATTGCTGGTGTTGACTTCTTGATGTGTAGTGCCTCGCAAACGTCAAGCCGCCTGCTATCGCTGTATCTATCGATGATTTCTGTGTTGTTTACTAGGATTTCTCTGGCGATGGTTTGGTTATGGGAAGAGATTATATGTTCCTTAATGGAGCCCTGTTGCTTATGCATCGTTAAACGCCTAGAAAGAGATGTTGTTGTCTTGCCTATATACTGGGTTTTTTGGAGCTTACAGTCCCCAAGTGGGCATTGAAGGCATAGACGACGATAGTCTCTTTTAAATCGTTCTGTTTTTTGTGTCTGGAGAGTTTCTCATGAGTAGGCTGGCCGTTTTTTCTGGTTTTATAGTAAATCGTCAGTTGTATCCTCTGATTTTTGTCTGTAGGGATAACGTTTCTATTAACAATATCTTTCAGGACCCTTTCCTCCGTTTTATGAGCTGTGGAAAAGAAGTTCCTGTAAAATAGTCTAATAGGGGGTATAGGTGTTGTGTTAGTTGTCTCTTCAGAGGTTGCATGGCTTTTCACTTTCCTTCTTATGATGTCTTCGATGAAACCATTGGAGAAGCCGTTATTAGGCAAGACAACAACATCTCTTTCTAGGCGTTTAACGATGCATAAGCAACAGGGCTCCATTAAGGAACATATAATCTCTTCCCATAACCAAACCATCGCCAGAGAAATCCTAGTAAACAACACAGAAATCATCGATAGATACAGCGATAGCAGGCGGCTCGACGTTTGCGAGGCACTACACATCAAGAAGTCAACACCAGCAATCAACAGCCAATTATTGCACAACTATATTCTACCCACCTCAAGACTCCGCTCCAATATAGAAGCATCAAGAAATATGGACCAATAGGCTTTCTACAAACACTTCTATTCAATACCCATTGTTTCTGTTCTGTCTTGTGTTGATACTTTTAATACCCTATTAATATCCCCTCTTGTTCTGTCTTGTGTTAATGCCACATCACCCCTCCCACCTCACTCAAATGTAGATATAAAATCAGAGATACGTAAGTTCTAATCAGTTGTGTATTTGTGAAGTCTTTGAAAATGTAATAAGTTTTACGAAACGCGCCCGTGTCGCGTCAGACTAGAAATAAAAATGAATTTTGGAGAAGTGATTTTTTATTTACCTCCAACAGTGAAGCGTAATGTACGAAAGATTGAGAAAATTCGTGTTAGAATTATTAATCTTACTTTTTCGGTCATATTTAATAATATATGTATATATATATATATATATATATATATATATATTATATATATATATATATATATATATATATATA
This sequence comes from Procambarus clarkii, assembly GCF_020424385.1. Classification (NCBI taxonomy): domain Eukaryota; kingdom Metazoa; phylum Arthropoda; class Malacostraca; order Decapoda; family Cambaridae; genus Procambarus; species Procambarus clarkii. The sequence continues at coordinate 53,610 of NW_025569836.1, read as the reverse complement.
TATATATATATATATGTCGTACCTAGTAGCCAGAACGCACTTCTCAGCCTACTATGCAAGGCCCGATTTGCCTAATAAGCCAAGTTTTCCTGAATTAATATATTTACTCTAATTTTTTTCTTATGAAATGATAAAGCTACCCTTTTCTATATGTATGAGGTAAATTTTTATTTATTGGAGTTAAAATTAACGTAGATATATGACCGAACCTAACAAACCCTACCTAACCTAACCTAACCTATCTTTATAGGTTAGGTTAGGTTAGGTAGCCAAAAAAAGTTAGGTTAGGTTAGGTTAGGTAGGTTAGGTAGACGAAAAACAATTAATTCATGAAAACTTGGCTTATTAGGCAAATCGGGCCTTGCATAGTAGGCTGAGAAGTGCGTTCTGGCTACTAGGTACGACATATATATATATATATATATATATATATATATAGATATATATATATATATATATATATATATATGCCATATATATATATATGCTATGTTGTATGCTACAACTTGGCTGATAATAAAGCCATTCACAACTGCAGGCCTAATAAAAAAGGAGGTGGCATAGCAATATCTTACAAAGATACCTTCATCTGCAATAGTGTCATTAGTAATAGAGACGACTATTGTGAATATACCTTTGCCAAGTTCTCCAGTAAATCCCTTAAATCCTCCTTGACTATAAGTGCCATCTATAGATTTCCCCATACCAACATAGCTTCATTCTCAGATAACGTAAGGAATCTTATCATAAATAACAATCTCAACAAAAATCAAACCAACTTAGTGGTTTGTAATGGTGAACAAAACATGCAGATACTTATATATAACCTGTGAATAGAGCGTAATAACACCAAAACTATTTGTTTATTGTTTTATGACCATAATAATTGAATCACTAATATATTCAATATATATCCTAATAATAATCACTAATATATAATACATTGAGCATGCTGCATCTCTTTCAGTCTCTTTGCAATTTGAACAAGAGGGTTTTTAATTGATCGAACCATATTCTTAAAGTAAAGTAAATGAGATGTATTCCATATTTTGCAAAATATACGATGAAGGCACACAAACATTCATACCAAAACTGAAGGGCAGGATTTATGAGGAGACATTAGAGGCATTAAATATTCCAAACTAGAAGACAGAAGGAAAAGAGGAGATATGATCACTACGTACAAAACAGTAACAGGAATTGATAAACTTGATAGGGAAGATTTCCCGAGACCTGGAATTTCAAGAACAAGAGGTTATAGATTTAAACGAACTAAACAAGATGCCGAAGAAATGTAAGATAATTCACTTTTGCAAACAGAATGGTAACGGTTGGAACAAGTTAGGTGAGAAGGTGGTGGAGGCCAAAACCGTCAAAAGTTTCAAAGCATTATATGACAGAGTGCTGGGAAAATGGGACACCACGAGTGTAGCTCTCCATCCATCTCTGATTGATAACCCAAATGAATTTTCATGGATATGATACCAACATCAAATCATATATCAGATGTGATCCTATCCCCACTGGATTTTGAAGAAGCCATAGACAGTATGCCTATGCACTCTGCACCAGGCCTGACTCTTGGAACTCTATATTCATCAAGAACTGTAAAAAAACGTTATCGCAGGCCCTTCACATTCTTTGGAGACAAAGCCAAGATACTGGCATTATCCCTGACATACTAAAACAGCAGAGATAGCACCGCCCATAAGGAGGAAATAAGGCAGAGGCAAAAAAAACTACAGACCGATAGCACTAACATCGCACATCATAAAAATCTTGAGAGAATGCTAAGAAGTAAGATCACAAAATACATGGAATCACAGCATCTCCATAACCCCAGACAACATGGTTTCAGAACAGGGCGCTCTTGCCTATCACAGTTGCTGGACCACTCTGACATGGCACTAGATGCCATGGAAGACAAACAAAACGCTGATGTAATTTACACAGATTTCGCAAAAGCCTTTGACAAATGTGACCATTGTGTTATTGCACATAAAATGCGTTCAAAAGGAATTACCGGAAAAATAGGCAACTTCCTATATATATATACAACTTCCTGACTAATAGAACCCAATGTGTAGTAGTCAACAAAATAAAATCTGGACCATCAACCGTAAAGAGCTCAGTCCCCAAGGGTACTGTGCTTGCTCCAATACTTTTTCTCATCCTCATATCGGACATAGACAAGGACACAACATATAGTACTTGATCATCCTTTGCAGATGACACTAGAATCTTCACGAGAGTAGGCAACATAGAGGACACGGAAAACCTCCAATCAGATGTAAATCAGGTCTTTCTATGGGCTACAGAAAATAACATGGTGATTAACGAACATAAGTTTCAGCTCATGCGCTACGGAAAAAATGAAAATATAAAAACGGAAACCACTTACAAAACTCAGTCAAATCATAACATTGAACGGAAAAGCAACGTAAAGGATTTGGGTGTACTGATGTCAGAAGGCCTTACATTTAAAGAACATAATAAAGTATCCGTCACAACTGCAAGAAAAATGACAGGATAGATAACAAGAACTTTTCACACTAGAGATGCTATACCGATGATGATAGTTTTCAAGACGCTAGTGCTCTCTAGAGTGGAATACTGCTGCATAATGAAAGCCCCTTTCAAAGCTGGAGAAATTACTGACCTATACTTATGCATTTATCTTCGGTTTAACACAACAGGCACCAGACACACGCTAGGCATCATACACACTAGGATAAAACAAACATTAGGCCAGAAGTCAGAAAAGAATTCAAAGAATTTTACTGGAAAGGCTTGCTGTTAGGAAAGGAAGTAATTGAGATGAATTAATGCACAGTATGTCAATTTTGTGAAATATATGATAAAGGAACAAAAACATTTATACCAAAACAAAGATGCAGAACTAGGAAACAGGATTTGTTCAACTGAAATTTCAAGACGGACAGAGACCAAAAGACACAAAAATGGAATCAATATACGAAGAGGCCAAACCCCCAAACATAACAGTAATACAAAGAGAAACAACTACACGGCAGTGAGGAGAGAGGCAGAAAGAAATTTTGAAAAAAAAAGGAACAAAACAAATGTAAAGTAGAACAAATCATATTCTATAAATACAGCAACAACCAATTGCAGGTAAAGGATAATATTCAGAGCTTTTAAATGCATGGATGGCGAAATACTCAAGAAATTGTTCACGACTTTTGTTAGACCAAAGTTGGAATATGCAGCGGTTGTATGGTGCCCATATCTTAAGAAGCACATAAACAAACTGGAAAAGGTGCAAAGACATGCTACTAAGTGGCTCCCAGAACTGAAGGACAAGAACTATGAGGAGAGGTTAGAGGCATTAAATATACCAAATATACTACACAAATATATATACTACACATGCACAATAAACTACCCTACACAGGCTGAGTATGGTGTGTACAATAAATGATTAGCTAAAAGATAAGAATGAGTTTGTATAAATGGGGTTAAATCAGAGTGGGAAAATGTAAGTGGAGTTCCTCAAAACTCTGTCCTGGGACCTCTGTAATTCATAATATATACAAATAATTTAGACTCAGGTTTCAGCAATATTTGAAAATTTCCAGATGATACAAAAGGGATTTTTTTCTGGATTCAGGATTATTTTTTTTATGGCTGAAAACATGTTTTCAGCAATAAAAGAAATACAGTATTGCTGGAACAACCGTCGACATCTTCAAGAGAAAACCTGAACATCTTCAAGAAGTGAAGATGACCTTGAGAAGAAGTATAGGTTGGGAGAAGTATAGGTTAGGAATTGTCTCCAAAGAATTCTCAAAGAATTACTCGTTATTGCTATCCAAGATAATTAGACGAGCCAAAGCTAAATACTACGAAGATAAATTTACCCAAATAAAGAGTACCTTACCTAAAAATATGTATGTACCTTACGTAAATAAACATTTGATTTTGAAGTGCCGGACAAACAAGGCTGTGGTGGATATGTGGGCCTGAGGGGCCTGTCCAAGCAACAGCCTGTTGGACCAAGCTCTCACATGTCAAGCCTGGCCTTGGAAGGGCTTGGTGAGTAGAACAACTACCAGAACCCTATAATGCATGTATCAAGCAGATAACTAGGTTGTAGAGGATAGATAACATAGTGATTATAAGAAAACTAAAAACTCACTGGAAGCAATAAAAATTACAAGAGTTGATACTGAACTTCTTTCCATTGTACCTCCCGTGTGTCAGCTTATCACTCTACTGCTAATATCACGGTATTGCAGAATATCTGTCTCTACATTGCCAAGGTGTCCAGGCAGTGAGCACCACATAATGCAGTGCAGTCCTGTAAGAATAAGCACAGTAAGTATGGGCATGGAGGGGGTGCAGCAGTGGCTTGTGAAGGGCTGGAGAGTAAATGGACATGCCCAGGGGTAAAAAGCATTAGGGTAACAGAACATAGCCCATAAAAATAGTAATGACTGTGAATGAATAATTATATGAATGCAATAATACTTCATATCTCAATAGGAATACTAAGCAGGATGCAAGACAAGGTACTGGTGGTGATAGTGGTTGGTACAAGTCCTCACATCCCCACAGACACCAGTAACAGCCCTCACCTCCCAACACAGTACCCTTGTAGCGAGTTAATCTTATACTCGCTCCATTATCTTATAGCATAACTAATTAACACTAATTACAGAAGCTACACAGGTGATACTTTGGTGTGAGTTGAGCGCACTGAGCGTCGGTATCGCTACACCCTTGTTCCTTAACAACCCTTTGGACCTTTATTACAGAAAAATAGAATCAATTAATATAATAAAATATAAAATATAAGTGTTTACTTACGATAATACTATCGGTGGAACACAAAATCTTCTTTTTCTTGATAGTAGGTGCAGTTTGCATGAAGGGTTTGTCCTCGCCATGACTGAACTCACGACAAAATGGCCGCTGTGTTGATATGGCGTCAGATGACGCTGTGACGTCACAGGTGAGGGACGCTTTGTGCGCATTACTCCCTCGTACTTAAAAAGTACTACAGGTACTTTTGGTTTTATTTTTGAATATGGCAGAAAGTTGGACAGCTTTTTATTTACAAATCATTATAAGGGAGTGAGTTCCATAGATCTAGGTCCAGGGTTTGCAGTTTATTTACATAGAGTGTTTACATAGATTAAAAGGGATAAAAAATTTAAAAATAAAATGGGCTTGAGGTAGTTTATTCAGGTAAGGTACATACATACAAGTAGATGTTTACATATAATGGATTGATATATAGATAGAGCTAGTACATACAATGCCTAAAGCCACTATTACGCAATGCGTTTCGGGCAAGAAAAACATTAATAACTAGAGACTTAATACTAATTGAGAATAAAGAATAAAAAGTGTTGAATACAATAGTTTAGGGCAAATAAATGATGGAAAAAAGAGGGGGAACATGACTGAAAAGAGCAGCACAAATACAATATTGATATATAGTAGAGCTAGACAACAATGCAGTGTTGATTAAAAAAAAATAATAAAAGATGTTGAGAATAAAATAAATAACAGACATGGGTTGACAATAACAGGAGGGTGAGGTGGGTTACAGGGAATTTATTAGGTAGTGTTTAGTTTTTATCTTAAACTGGTTGAGAGAGGTACAGTCTTTAACATGGTTGGGAAGGTCATTCCACATTCTGGGCCCCTTGATTTGTAGAGCATTTCTAGTTTGATTAAGTCGTACTCTAGGAATATCAAAACTGTATTTATTTCTGGTGTGGTGCTCATGGGTTCTGTTACAACCTTCTATGAAGCTTTTGAGATCAGGATTGGCATTATAGTTTAGCGTTTTATATATGTATAATACACAAGAGAGAATGTGCAGTGACTTAATATCTAACATATTCAGAGATTTGAGTAGGGGTACCGAGTGATGTCTGGGGCCAGAGTTGGTTATTGTCCTAATAGCAGCTTTGTGTTGGGTAATTAGAGGACGTAAGTGATTTTGGGTAGTAGAACCCCAAGCACAAATACCATAGTTGAGGTATGGATAGATGAGGGAGTAATAGAGAGTAACCAGGGCAGGGCGGGGTACATAATATCTGATCTTAGAAAGAATGCCAACAGTTTTTGAAACTTTTTTTGATATATTTAGAATGTGACCCTGGAAATTCAGCTTGTGGTCGATGAGAACGCCAAGGAATTTGCCATCTAATTTGTTACAAATTTGGGTATTGTTTATTTTGAGATTTATCTGATTAGAGGATTTATTGCCAAACAGAATATAAAACGTTTTGTCAATGTTAAGGGTGAGTTTGTTGGCAGTTAGCCAAAGATGGACTTTCTCTAGCTCAGTATTTACTGTGGCATTTAGAGCAAGGGGGTCGGGACTGGAGTAAATGAAGGTTGTGTCGTCAGCAAGTTTGACTCTGGAGATATCAAAGCGATATTTATGTCTGGTGGGGACGTGGCCATGTGTTCTATTACATCTGTCCAGGAAGAGTTTCAGAACAGGGTTTGCAGTTAGAAAAAGGGCTTTATAAACGTAATTTACACAGGAGAATGTATGGAGTGAATTTGTTTAGCATGTTTAAGGATTTGAACAAGGGAGCTGTGTGTTGTCTGAAGGTAGAGTTAGTTATTGTCCTGATAGCAGATTTTTACTGGATGATGATGGGCTTGAGGTAGTTTGCAGAGGTTGAACCCCAAGCACAAACACCATAAGAATGATAGGGATAGATAAGTGCATAATAGAGTGAGAGGAGAGCAGAGTAGGGTACATAATATCTGATCTTAAACAGTATACCAACTGTTTTAGAAACCTTTTTAGTTATGTGTTGTATATGGGTGCGGAAGTTGAGTCTCTTGTCTAAGTATAGGCTAAGAAACTTTCCATCATTTTTATTGCTAATGTTTACATTATCTATCTGAAGCTGAATTGCATTTGTTGATTTGTTTCCAAATAAGATATAGTAGGTCTTTTCTATGTTTTGTGTGAGGTTTGTTGGTTGACATCCACAAGTAGACTTTTTTTAATTAATTGTTTACAACATTATTTAACAGGAGTGGGTTGGGGTCAGAGTAGATGAGTAGTATCATCACCCAACAATATAGGTTTAAGTATGTTAGAGACATTAGGGAGATCATTGATGTATATAAGAAACAGGAGGGTCCTAGGATGCTGCTCTGTGGCACCTTTACGGTAAGTGGTAGAGTGGGAGAGGTTATATCATTGATGGCTTCATATTGGTGTCTGTTACTAAGATAGGATCGGATATAGTTCAGGGCAAGGCCACGGATTCCATAATGGTGGAATTTAAGTAAGAGGTAGTTATGGTTAACAGTATCAAAGGCCTTTCTCAGGCCGATGAAGAGTTCAATTGGAAACTCACTTTTGTCAAGGGCTAAGAAGATTAAGTCAAGCAGACTAACAATAGCATCATTGGTACTCTTTTGGGAGCGGAAGCCAAACTGACAGGGACTTAGTATATTGAATTTTACAAGATTGGAGTAGAGCTGTTTGTAAAAAAAAAAAAAAATATTTTTGATAATATAGGTAGATTCGATATGGGTCTGTAATTATTTATGTCTGCCGTGTTACCTCCTTTATGAACTGGCGTTACTCTTGCTTTTTTAAGGATATCAGGGAAGGTATGACACTCTAGGGATTTGTTGAACAGCAGTGCTATGGATGGTGCAAGGGCATGGGAGGCACGCCTGTGTACCATCGATGGTATTTCACTAATGTTCCCAGCTTTGGTTTTTAGCGAGTGAATGATGGACACAACATCTGTAGGGCTGACCGGAGAGAGGAGAAGAGAGTTTGGATAGCTGCGTGAAAGATATGTGGTAACATATGTCTGAGTCTCTGGGATTTTTCGGGCAAGGTGAGCACCAAACGATGAAAAGAAGCTATTAAATTCAGTTGCTGTTTCAAGATCTGTTGCAGGTGTATAACCATCCTTGGAGATTTTTATCTTATTATGTAAATGTTGTTTAGCTCCTAGGATGGAAGAGATGGCTCTCCATGTGCTTTTTATGTTGCCTTTTGCTTCTTTGAATCTATTCTCGTAATAGGAACGCTTTGCTCTTATTATACTGGTAAGCACTGATGAGTACCTCTTAACTACTTCTTTTCCAACTAGGCCAATCCTAAGTTTTTTTTTCATATTCATGTTTCTTGTCGATTGCTTTAAGTATGCCATTAGTGAGCCAGGGATTATTTAACCTTTTTGCCAGTTACTTGCTTGGTGAGGAGAGGACAATAAGTATTGTAAAGGCTTTAAATTTTGGAAAGAGGCTAGTTAACGAATTATTATCCTGTGTATTGATAAATTTAGATTCCCAGTTTACATTGTGGAGGGCATTTGTGAGATTGCCTATTGCCGCTTCACATTGTAACCTAAAGGTAATTTTCTTGTTACCTGGTGGTGTTATGGCCATGTTCGCTACAAGGAAGGTAGGATAGTGGTCAGTTGTTCTGTCAGTGATTATACTTGATGTAAGAGGAGCTGTTATGCTGGTCCATCAGTGATCCAGGGTAGTCGCAGATGTTTGAGTGACTCGGGTGGGCCTGGTGATTGCGGGGATGAGCATACAGGAATTCATGCTGTTGAGGAAATAGTCTACTTGAGGGTTATTTTGTAGCCCTAGGTCAATATTGAAATCACCTCTGAGAACTATGTGATTTTTGTTGAGATTATTGTTTATGATAAGGTTCCTCAAGTTGTTATTGTATTTGTGTCTAGCTTCAGACACAAGCATGTTACAGTTATGTCTTAAAGAGTTGAGAGCAATTAAGGATGATAAAGAGTCACTTACAATTAATGTATCAAGTTTGGATACTTGTACACATTTCAGTGCAAGGAGCAAGGCAAATAGTTCAGTCTGAAGGGTAGAGGCCCAGTTGTTTATACGGACTCCCCACTCAAAATATAAGTCATATCCTATTGCCAGGACAACTGCACTTCCAGCTGCACCCGTTGGGCACTCTAGGAAACCTTCAGTGTATATGAATTGAGAGAGAGAATGCTCTGTGGACAGAGCATCAATATGGCTTAAGACGTTGAGCTTTGCCTCAAAACAAAGCTGGGACTGATCTCTAATTTGCTCCTTTGATGGAAAGGGAGGGATTAAAATTGAAAAGGGTGTAATTTCCTACAGTGCAGGAAAGTGCTATTGTTGTCTCTCTTGGTACAAATTATAAATCTGATACTTTCTGAGTTCAGTTCCAATTTTATTTATCTATTTGAAACAATGTTTACATTCAATAAAGAAATTCTGGAGGGCTTCTGTGCAACGGTTAGGATGAGCTAGCCTAAGCATTTTTATACCAATTTGACAGTTATTTTCAGTAACACGATAAACAACGCTCGGAATATTAAGTTCCTTTCTCATATTAAGTATCTTTGTGGTACGAGGGCACCCAAGGATTATCCTCAAGGCTTCGTTCTGCAATTTTTCAAGCCCTCCAAGCTTTCTTTCAGGATGCCTTAAAGTTAGTTTAGTTCGTTTATTATGCACCCCATACCCATCTTGTGGGCGGTAGTGGAAAGGGTTGCAGAGGCACATAATGGGCTCAGGGACTGAACCCCACAATTCATTTAGCTAAGCAAGTTACAATCTTGATGAGCTAGTTACAAAATTCAGTATAAGTCGTCACATCAACAATGGGTTCGAGATCGATCACAAGTACAGTTTCTAAATTAAGCAACTGACATATGTGGAGAGCTAGTGTCACAATTGATATGTTTGTCCTGCACACCGCTCCCCATCCAGTGGGCAGCGGTGGATAGGTTACAATCACTTAGTTACTACTTACAGTTAGCAAACTGGGGATATTTGGCTAAAATTTCTGGTACCAGATCATTTTGAATGAAATATTGACACATCGTTGGTACATTGGTTATAGAATTGTCTCTGAATTCACTATCACATAGTGACGGAGGGGTGTGCAAATAATTTTGTTGACAGTTAACATTTGGTCAGGTCTACATCGGCAGATAATGAGAATTCCCAGAAATACTTGTAACCGAGTCTAAGCCGAGCAGTAGTAACATCTAGAAGTCTGCTGATTTTATTGGATGAACCATAGATGTGTGGCTCCTTTTGCATAATAGTATTGAACGAAAGTTAATCTCCCCAAACACTTTCGCGTTTTGGGCAAGTTACCCCTCCACTCTCTCCATTTTTTTTTGGACATTCCCTGGTAGTGCGCGGAAATACTGAAAAGTGTATACTCTTTTCAACTTTGTCACCTTAATTCTCTTCCTATGTCTTTCATTTTGGTATCAATGCGTTCGCAATAGAATTCCCAACAGAACTATGTGCATATAATGTCAAAGAGAGCAGCGCGCTCCACCCGCCGACAAGATGAATGTAGGCCAAGGGTACCAGAAAAAGAAAGCTGAGCCACCCTCAAGCAACTCTCATTACATTAGAGAGTGTGATAATACTGAAAAGTGTATACCCTTTTCAACTTTGTTACCTCAATTCCCATCCTAGGTTTTTCAATTTGGCATCAATGTGTTCGCAATAGAATTCTCTACAGGACTAAAGGCATATAAACTCCAAAAGCCCGGCTTACCATCCGCAACAAACAGAGTAAGCGAGAGTGTGTTACCAGGGAGCGCACAAGAGCGATAAAATGTATACACTCTTTTCATTTTGGTCACCCCAATTGTCATCCTAGGTCTTTCATTTTGGTATCAATGTGTTAGCAATAGAATTATCTACAGGTTTAAGTGCATATAAACTCCAAAAGCAAGGTGTACCATCCGCACAAAACAGAGAAAGTGAGAGAAAGTAACCCGGGAGCACTCTAGTGCAATGTAATGTGAACACTCTTTTCACTTTGGTTACCTCAATTCTCGTCATATGTCTTTCATTTTGGTATCAATGTGTTCGAAATTGTATCTGCTGGCATTTTACCCTTTGCTTGGATCTGAAGGGTTTTAGGCTCACCACGATGCAATCTGATAGTACCACACGTGTATATACCTATCTTCAAGCAGCAATTCACTCATTCAAACCGACTTATAATAGTTATCCATATATAAATGGTAATCTTTGTTCTACCTGTTAACCTGTCATATGAAGAAAGATTGTCAAAGCTTATATTACATTCTCTAGAAAAGCAAAGAATTAGGAGTGACATATGGTAGAGGTGCACAATGGGATAAATGGACATAACAAAGGGGACATTAATGGGGTATTAAAAGTAGCAACACAAGACAGAACTCGAAACAAAGTGTAAAAATTGGAAAATTTAGATTTAGGAAAGAACTGCATGAGTAAATACACTGGGTTTGTACCTTAAGGTTCATGTATGCAATATTACAGAGTTCCAGTTAACTCCCATGCATGCAATCAATTTATGTTATGTTTATGCTTTTTATGTTAAAATGTTTTTGTTGATTTGTTTGTATATTTTCATAAGTAAAGCATGCTTACCGTCTTATTCCAAGTTTTATGATAACTTTACAAGGTTTAAAACATAAAGTTCAATATATATTCTGGTTTTCATACAGGAATTATACGTTAATATAACATCATAATAACGTAATGATGTCGTGTAAATAACGTTATACTGACGTCATATAAATGTTATATTTATGTTATAAGAACGTAAATTGGATAGCTTTACAGAAAGTAAACAAAAAAAACTAAATGTTGACTGAAAATTATTTATTCTTAAATATAAAGCATGAAAACATTATAATACCATAGCATTTACTATTATTTTTAAATTTTTACATAAATCTTAAAAAACTGTGTCTCAAGAATATATGTTTTTAGTTATATCCTTTGGTTTTAAGAATGTCAGATATACGTATTTATGTCAAAAGTTACAGTATTACCTTTGTGGCACCATTTAAAAACGTCCACAAACGTTCTGTGTTTGCTGGTTATTTGCATTATTCTCAATATCTTTGATTAATAAGTATTTCTAACTATAAATTACAGTGTAATGATTATTAATTTGTAGATATAAGCCTAAATTTAGTCATTGCATAATTGGTATGTATGATTATTATAGGCCTGTTTTACCAGGTATAGGAGTAGCCTTTATGGCAGGGGTGGCCAAACTTGCTTACTGTAAGAGCTGCAAATGATAAACCTCAGATGTCTGAGAGCTGCAGGAGAACCAATTGAGAGCCACAGCTTCCTTACTGAATAATGTCAACAGTGTCTGCTGGCTATTATTGATGATTTTAACTCATTTAACTTATTTTTCCTTAAGTCTGATTTAGGTGGATAATCATACGAAAAGTTTTTGTGATTGGGTCCATACTGGCGTTTCAAGTTCCTGGCTTTGTAATGACTGAATGGCACTTGGCAAACAAGACACAAAGGTTTACATAAGAACATAAGAACAAAGGCAACTGCAGAAGGCCCGTTGGCCCACACGAGGCAGCTCCTATTTATAACCACCCAATCCCACTCATATACTTGTCCAACCCGCGCTTGAAATAATCGAGGGACCCCACCTCTACAATGTTACGCGGCAATTGGTTCCACAAATCAACAACCCTGTTACTGAACCAGTATTTACCCAAGTCTTTCCTAAATCTAAACTTATCCAATTTATACCCATTGTTTCGTGTTCTGTCTTGTGTTGATACTTTTAATACCCTATTAATATCCCCTTTGTTATGTCCATTCACCCACTTGTAAACCTCTATCATGTCGCCCCTAACTCTTCGCCTTTCCAGTGAATGCAACTTAAGCTTTGTTAATCTTTCTTCATATGAAAGATTTCTAATTTGGGGAATTAACTTAGTCATCCTACGCTGGACACGTTCAAGTGAATTTATATCCATTCTATAATATGGCGACCAAAACTGAACTGCATAATCTAAATGGGGCCTAACTAGAGCAAGATATAGCTTGAGAACCACACCAGGTGTCTTGTTACTAACGCTGCGATTAATAAATCCAAGTGTCCGATTCGCCTTATTACGAACATTTATGCATTGATCCTTTTGTTTTAATGGTTAGGTAATGATGATAGGTTAGGTAATGATTACCTAATGATGGTAGGTTAGGTAATGATGATAGAGTTACAAGACATTGTGATCCAGGAATTGCGTACTAAGTTGAATTATTCAATTGAAGCAAGAGACATTAAGTCAGCTTATAGAGTGGGTGCCAAATCATCTGGTACAAACAACAGAAAGATAAGGGTGAAGTTAGATAGCTGCTCCCGCAAGTCAGACCTTATCACTACTGCAGTCGCTATGAAATCCAAGGTTTATGTGAACGAATGTCTTACCAGATTCAGACAAAATCTCTTATTTAAACTACGTGGAATTTGCAATAGATCCACTGCTATTAAACATTGTTTTGTGCGCGATGGTAAAATAATAGCTAGGAAGACTGACTCTGGAAAAACTTATGTCATAACCACTGAAGCACATCTCACTTCTTTCCTGGATGACTGTGGGATATCAGCTGAATAACCAGAACATAATTTGTAGTCTCACATACAACCAAAGTGTACTTAAGCTCTGCCTTTCCTTTCCAAAGGTGTTTATTTTTATTTTTATTTTTTTATTTTTTTTGTTTGTCATCTTTGCCTGTTTTATACTCTTAATTATTTGTTCTTAGTTAATCCCCTTGTCACTAAACCTAGGGCTTTTTATTACCCTGTTAATTAACCATTACTAAGCTAATTATCTTCAAGATCATTTTTTTTTTTTTTTTTTAAGATTATAATTTTTCTTATTATTTTTTATTTTACATTTATATTGTCAGTCTCTACTGATTTTTTGTTTTTTTTATTTTATGTAACTTCTGTGTCCTCCCTGGCTATCTATTGGATCTTTATTTTACTTCTAAATTGTTACTATTTTATTGTATTTGCTTTTATTCTTGTGTTTTGCTTTATCGTGTATCTTGTATCGTGATCCCTCTGCATCCTATGCACACTGATATTGATCCTGATCAAAATCTTCTGTCTCATATCTACACCAACCAGCACATTGATCATCATTATTGCAAGTATTTCACAGCACACCAGGCTAAAAACAAACTTCAAAATAGCACCTGTCTATCAGTTTATAACCAAAATGTTAGATCACTTGGTAAACATTTTGACGATTTAAATGCATTACTCACAGCAATAGGTACTAACCTATCGTTCATTATTTTAACAGAAACTTGGCTAAATAAAGACTATACCCAACTCTACAACTTAGCTGGTTATAAAGCCATTCATAACTGTAGGCCTAATAAAAAAGGTGGTGGCACAGCTATATATTACCGAGATACATTTATCTGCAACAGTGTTATTAGTGACAGAGATGACTACTGTGAATATACTTTTGCTCAGTTTTCAATTAAATCCCTTAAATCTTCTTTGACTATTGGAGCCATCTATAGATTTCCCAATACTAACATAGCTTCTTTCTCAGACAACCTAAGGAATCTTATTATAAACAACAATCTCAACAAAAACCACTTCATTCTGGGAGGAGACTTTAATATTGACCTGGGTCAACAAAATTGCTCTCAAGTTAACTATTTCCTTAACAGCATGAACTCCTGTATGCTAATCCCCACAATCACCAAACCTACCCGAGTCACTCAAACATCAGCCACTACCTTGGACCACATATGGACAAACATAACAGCTCCCCTTGTATCTGGTATAATCTACGACAGAACAACTGACCACTATCCTACCTTTCTCATAGCGAACATGGACATAACGCCACCAAAAAGCAAGAAACTTTCATTTAGGCTACACAGTGAATCAGCTTTAGACAATCTTACAGAGGCACTTTACAATATTAACTGGGATTCTGAATTCAATAATACCCATGATATAAATTCATTAGCTAACCTCTTCATCTCCAAAACTCTAAGCCTCTACAACATTCATTGTCCCCTCCTTACCAAGCAACTAACTGACAAAAGATTAAACAATCCATGGCTCACAAGTGGCATTCTCAACTCAATCAACAAGAAACATGAATATGAAAAGAAAGTTAGGATTGGCCTAGTTTCAAAGGAAGTAGCTAAAAGGTACTCATCAATGCTTACCAGTATCATAAGAAAGGCAAAACTTGCATATTATGTGAATAGATTCAATGAAGCAAAAGGCAACATGAAAAGCACTTGGAAAACTATCTCTAGTATCCTAGGAACTAAACAACACTCACATAACCAAATAAAACTCTACAAGGATGGGGGTATACCGTCAACTGACTTAGAAATGGCAAATGAATTTAACAGTTTCTTTTCATCGGTTGGTGCTAATCTTGCCAGTAAAATCCCACAGACTCAGACACATATTAACACATATCTCTCAGGCAGCTATCCAAACTCTCTTCTCCTTTCACCAATCAGCCCGGCAGATGTTGTGTCCATCATACATTCTCTAAAAACCAAGACAGGGAACACCAGTGAAATTCCGTCCATTGTGTACAAGAGAGCCTCCCATGCCCTTGCCCCACCCATAGCACTACTGTTCAACAAATCTATAGAGTATCACACCTTCCCTGATATCCTCAAAAAAGCAAGAGTAACGCCAGTCCATAAAGGAGGCAATCCGGCGGACATAAACAATTATAGACCAATATCAAATCTACCCATTCTATCAAAAATATTTGAAAAAATTATTTACAAACAGCTCTATTCCTACCTCGTAAAATTCGACATACTCAGCCCCTGCCAGTTTGGCTTCCGGTCCCAAAAGAGCACCAATGATGCAATCATTAGTCTCCTTGACATTATCTACTCAGCCCTTGACAAAAATGAGTTTCCGATTGGACTCTTCATTGACCTAAGAAAAGCCTTTGATACTGTTAATCACAACTACCTCTTACTTAAACTCCAGCATTATGGAATCCGAGGCCTTGCCCTTGACTACATCCGATCCTATCTTAGTGACAGACACCAATATGTAACCATCAATGATACAACTTCTTCCACTCTACCAATTACCGTTGGAGTGCCACAGGGCAGCATCTTAGGACCTCTTCTATTTCTTATATATATAAACGATCTGCCTAATGTCTCTAATATTCTCAAACCTATATTGTTTGCTGACGATACTACCCTTATCTACTCAAACCTCAACCCACATACACTAAATAATGTTGTGAATAATGAATTAAAAAAAGTCCACTTATGGATGTCAACGAACAAACTAACATTAAACATCGAAAAGACTTACTACATCTTATTTGGAAGCAAATCATCAAATGCAATTCAGCTACAGATAGACAACATTAACATCAGTAATAAAAATGATGGCAAGTTTCTTGGCCTATTCCTAGACAAGAGACTCAACTTCAGCACCCACATTCAACACATAACTAAGAAAGTCTCTAAGACAGTTGGTATACTCTCCAAAATCAGATATTATGTTCCTAACTCTGCTCTCCTCTCACTATATTATGCACTAATCTACCCCTATCTTAATTATGGTATCTGTGCATGGGGGTCTACCACTGCAAACCACCTTAAGCCCATCATCACACAGCAAAAATCTGCTATCAGAATAATAACTAACTCTGCTTTCAGACAACACTCAGCTCCCTTGTTTAAATCCCTAAACTTGCTAAATATTAACTCCCTCCACACATTCTCTTGTGTCAACTACATTTACAAAACCCTGTTCTTAAATGCAAACCATGCTCTGAAACTCTCCCTGGACAGATGTAATAGGACCCATTATCACCACACCAGAAATAAATATCTCTTTGATATCCCCAGGGTCAAACTTAATCTGTGTAAACACTCTATGCAAATTAAGGGACCTAGTCTATGGAACTCACTCCCTAGTGAATTGAAAAACTGTAAAACTTTTGCCTTATTTAAAAGCAAAACCAAAAAGTACCTAACTTCATCTATTTAGTTTCCTACACTGAGCTTTAAATTTGCTCTGTACCTAGTGTTACCCAATCTCCTAATTTTTATGTAATATCAAACAACCTTATCATTGTGTTCATTGCTGTCTTCTTTTATGTGCTAGCCATATGCTGTATTGTGACTACCAATTTTTGTCAACTACCATTCAAGCTGTCATTGCAATCAATCATATATTGTTTCTGCTGTATTGTGCCTACCAATTTGTTGTCAACTACCATTTTAAGCTGTCATTGCAATCAATCATAGCTACCTATGTGCTTTAATATACTGTACCTATAATTTTCTCTCATCTTCTTTTTTTTTCATTCTATGTAATCTGTTTTCATTTTTTTGTCTATAAACTTTGCAAGTATTTACCTCCTTAAAATTTTCTTAGATTAAGGACCTGCCCGAAACGCTGCGCGTGCTAGTGGCTTTACAAGACTGTAATTACCATATTTGTATCCTTACATTCCTTATGTACATTCTTGTATATGCATAAATAAATAAATAAATAAATAAATAAATAAGATACGAGCTAGATGGTGTTGTGATTGCGAAGTCGGATTGCGAAAGGGATCTGGGAGTTATGATTAGTAAGAATTTAAAACAAAAGGATCAATGCATAAATGTTCGTAATAAGGCAAATCGGACACTTGGATTTATTAATCGCAGCGTTAGTAACAAGACACCTGGTGTGGTTCTCAAGCTATATCTTGCTCTAGTTAGGCCCCATTTAGATTATGCAGTTCAGTTTTGGTCGCCATATTATAGAATGGATATAAATTCACTTGAACGTGTCCAGCGTAGGATGACTAAGTTAATTCCCCAAATTAGAAATCTTTCATATGAAGAAAGATTAACAAAGCTTAAGTTGCATTCACTGGAAAGGCGAAGAGTTAGGGGTGACATGATAGAGGTTTACAAGTGGATGAATGGACATAACCGGGGGGATATTAATAGGGTATTAAAAGTATCAACACAGGACAGAACACGAAACAATGGGTATAAATTGGATAAGTTTAGATTTAGGAAAGACTTGGGTAAATACTGGTTCAGTAACAGGGTTGTTGATTTGTGGAACCAATTGCCGCGTAACATTGTGGAGGTGGGGTCCCTCGATTGTTTCAAGCACGGGTTGGACAAGTATATGAGTGGGATTGGGTGGTTATAGAATAGGAGCTGCCTCGTATGGGCCAATAGGCCTTCTGCAGTTACCTTTGTTCTTATGTTCTTATGTTTTTATGTTCTTATGTTAAATTCTTACTAATCATAACTCCCAGATCCCTTTCGCAATCCGACTTCGCAATCTCAACACCATCTAGCTCGTATCTTGTAACTCTATCATCATTACCTAACCTCAGAACTTTACATTTATCAGCATTAAACTGCATCTGCCAATCCTTTGACCATTTCAAAACCCTATCTAGATCAACTTGAAGTGATAGTGAGTCCTCCTCCGAATTAATTTCCCTACCGATTTTCGTATCATCGGCAAATTTGCAAATGTTGCTACTCAAACCTGAATCTAAATCATTTATATATATTATAAACAACAGAGGTCCCAGGACAGAGCCTTGAGGCACTCCACTTACAACATTTTCCCACTCTGACTTGATTCCATTTATACTAACTCTCTGTTTCCTTTGGTATAGCCATGCCCTAATCCAGCTTAATATAGCACCCCCAATACCATGAGACTCTATCTTTTTAATCAGTCTTTCATGTGGCACTGTATCAAAAGCTTTGCTAAAGTCAAGGTATACAACATCGCAATCCTTACCACTATCAACTGCCTCAACAATGCTAGAATAAAAAGATAACAAATTTGTTAAATATGAACGGCCATTTATAAAACCATGTTGCGACTCAATTATTAATTTATGTTTTTCAAGATGAAGACGAATTTTATTTGCTATTATAGATTCGAGTAACTTTCCCACAATAGACGTTAGGCTAATTGGTCGATAGTTAGACGCAAGTGATCTATCTCCTTTCTTAAAAACTGGTATCACATTAGCAACTTTCCAAAACTCTGGCACTCTGCCTGACTCTATTGATTTATTAAATATGGTTGACAGTGGGTCACAAAGCTCCTCTTTGCATTCTTTAAGCACCCTGGCAAACACTTCATCCGGCCCTGGGGATTTGTTTGGTTTGAGTTTTACTATTTGTTTAAGAACATCCTCCCTGGTAACTGCTAAACTCGTCAACCTGTCCTCGTCCCCACCCACATAGACTTGTTCGGCTGAAGGCATATTGTCAAGTTCCTCTTTAGTAAATACAGATACAAAATATTTATTAAAAATACTACTCATCTCTTCATCACTATCTGTTATTTGACCTGTCTCAGTTTTTAATGGACCTATCCTTTCCCTAGTCTTAGTACGATATAACTGAAAAAAACCTTTAGGATTTGACTTTGCTTGCCCTGCTATGCGAACTTCATAGTTACTTTTTGCTTTCCTTATCTCTTTTTTAACATTTCTAACCAGTTGTACGAATTCCTGTTCTAAAGTGACCTCCCCATTTTTAATCCTTTTGTACCAAGCTCTCTTTTTACCTATAAGGTTCTTCAAATTCTTTGTTATCCACTTTGGGTCATTAGTATTCGATCTATTCAATTTGTATGGTATACTACGTTCCTGTGCTTTGTTTAGAATATTCTTAAATAAGTTATATATTGAATCCACATCGAAATCCCCATTTAAGTCACCTATCGCTGGGTTCATGTCTCGCTCCAAGACCGGCCCAAACCCCAT
Source organism: Procambarus clarkii (assembly GCF_020424385.1). Lineage (NCBI taxonomy): Eukaryota > Metazoa > Arthropoda > Malacostraca > Decapoda > Cambaridae > Procambarus > Procambarus clarkii. Next base: position 34,024 of record NW_025569836.1, on the reverse strand, counting down.
ACCCAAGACTTTCCAATCAATTTGACCCAAAAAATTTCTTAGACTATTAAAATCAGCTTTTCGAAAATCTGGCACTTTAACAGAATTTTCTCCTACTGGTCTATTCCATTCTATGCTAAATCTGATTTCTTTGTGATCACTGCTCCCAAGCTCACTCCCTATTTCGATGTCATTAATTTGCGTTTCCCTGTTAGTTAACACTAAATCTAATATATTATTTTCCCGTGTTGGATCCTTAATGTGTTGCGTAAGAAAGCAATCGTCAATTAATTCTAGAAAATCTTCTGCTTCACTATTCCCTGTTTTGTTCAACCAGTTTATTCTGCTAAAATTAAAGTCACCCATGACATAAATACTGTTAGATCTAGATGCTCTAGATATTTCATCCCATAGGTGTTTTGCTTCCATTCTGTCTAAATTTGGTGGCCTATATATTACTCCTATTATAATATTATTAGCTTTTTCGTTTAATTCTATCCAAATAGTTTCTGTGTGTGGCTCTGTTTTGATTCCCTCTTTGAGACTACATTTCAAGTTGTCCCTAACATATATGGCTACTCCACCTCCTCGTCTAATATATCTATCTGTGTGAAATAGTTTAAATCCATATATTTGATATTCAGCTAATAGTTCTCTATTTTCTACATTCATCCACGTTTCGGTAAGTGCAATAATATCTATTTTTTCTGTGCAGACAAGAGCATTTAATTCGTTAATTTTATTTCTTAGACTTCTACTGTTAGTGTAATATACCCTAAGTGAATTGTTATTTTGCGGCCCTTCTCTTTCCCTGATCGTTTTGCCAATTCCTTTCTCCCACAAACACATACTTTTATTACCTCCTTCCTCCAAATCAATTCCCATACCTCTATCTACTAACAGTTTAAACCCAAACAAACACCTCTAACCACTTCTTCCAACGAGTTCGCAACAGCAACAACCCCAGCTCTCGATAGATGCACCCCATCACGAGCATACATTTCATTTCTTCCATAGAAGTGTTCCCAGTTGTCTATGAAAGATATTGCATTTGATTTGCAATATCTTTCCAGCCGGCAATTGACACCAAGTGCCCTCGATATCCATTCATTTCCCACTCCCTTTCTTGGAAGAATGCCACATATGATCGGGATTCCTCCCTTGCTCCTAACTAATTCTATGGCTGTTTTATACCTCTGAATCAGTTCCTCACTCCTAACTCGACCAACATCATTTCCTCCCACGCTAATGCAAATAATAGGATTGTTCCCATTTCCAGCCATAATATCATTCATGTTGTTTATAATATCACCAATGCCAGCTCCGGGATAGCAAACCCTTAACCTGTTCCCCCTATCTCTAGCACAAAACGTTCTATCCAAATACCTTATCTGGGAATCTCCCACAACTAAGGTTTGCTTTGGTACTTCCTTTACTCTCTGAGGGGCCTGCGCTTCCTTGCTCTTCGTTGCTTTCCCTTTTGCGCGATCCGCAGTCTCTCCACAGCACTCGTCCTCCAAAACGTCAAATGAATTAGAAGTTGCTATGGCGTTTGAAGGCGGCTTTATCAAAGTCTTCTTAAGGCCCCTGACTTTCACAACTCTCCAAGACGAGGTCTCTTTACTACTGGTCTCCTCCTTCGTTACTTCTCGTTGTTCTTTCAGCTGACGCACCTCCTCCCGCAGAGTCCAACTCTGTCCTCAGGGCTCCCACTAGAGTCACCAGGTCCTTCACTACAACTTCCATATTGCTATGATAATGATCACAGTTTACCTCCTTTAACTGTGAATGCAAACTTTGTTCCACAAGTATCGGAACTTTTTATATAGTCATGCATTTCTTGCCCTGGATTCGGGTAGAAACTTCTAGAATATTCACATTGTCAAGAATTTTTTACTAACCACATATTAAAGGTCAAAGAACTACAGTTTTTGCCGCCCTGTGGCCAAACCACGGCTTGCAATTTGTCATCTAGGCAAATTAAAACAATATAGTTTATTATTGGTAATATTATTGGTAACAATGGGATAATTAAGTTGAGGCACTAATGGGGTCAGTTTGTTAGATCACATAGGGAGAGGAATTTATTGAGGTTATCCTCGTGCGATAATACAGTGTGGCTTCAGGACCAATAAAAGCACCAACAATGCTCTTATTAATGTGCCTAAATTATTACATGCAGTACTTAATAAAAATGAGCTCTTCATAGGTTTGTTTGTTGACTTATGCAAGTGTTTTGACACTGTTAACCATAATAACCTTCTGAAACTCCAACACTATGGAGTGTTGGAGTTTCCACCTCCACCACGTTATCAGATTCAGATTCAGATTCAGATGTTTATTCAGGTAAGGTATATACATACAAGTGATGTTACATTAATGGATTGATATATAGATAGAGCTAGTACATACAATGCCTAAAGCCACTATTACGCAATGCGTTTCGGGCAAGAAAAACATTAATATCTAGAACTTAATACTAATTGAGCATAAAGAATAAAAAGTGTTGAGAACAAATACAAATAAAGATAAAAAAAAGGGGAAACATGACTGAAAAAGTAGCACAAATACAATAGGTTGACAAACAGTGTTGATTAAAAAAAAAAGAAAATAACAGACATGGGTTGACAATAGAGGAGTGAGGTAGATTACAGGGAATTTATTAGGTAGTGTTTAGTTTTTATCTTAAACTGGTTGAGAGAGGTACAGTCTTTAACATGGTTGGGAAGGTCATTCCACATTCTGGGCCCCTTGATTTGCAGAGCATTTCTAGTTTGATTAAGACGTACTCTAGGAATATCAAAACTGTATTTATTTCTGGTGTGGTGCTCATGGGTTCTGTTACAACCTTCAATGAAGCTTTTAAGATCAGGATTGGCATTATAGTTTAGCGTTTTATATATGTATAATACACATGAGAGAATGTGCAGTGACTTAATATCTAACATATTCAGAGATTTGAGTAGGGGTACCGAGTGATGTTTGGGCCAGAGTTGGATATTGTTCTAATAGCAGCTTTGTGTTGGGTAATTAGAGGACGTAAGTGATTTTGGATCCTCCCAGATCCCTTATGCGGCAATTGGTTCCACAAATCAACAACCCTGTTACTGAACCAGTATTTACCCAAGTCTTTCCTAAATCTAAACTTATCCAATTTATACCCATTGTTTCGTGTTCTGTCTTGTGTTGATATTTTTAATACCCTATTAATATCCCCTCTGTTATGTCCATTCATCCACTTGTAAACCTGTATCATGTCACCCCTAACTCTTCGCCTTTCCAGTGAATGCAACTTAAGCTTTGTTAATCTTTCTTCATATGAAAGATTTCTAATTTGGGGAATTAACTTAGTCATCCTACGTTGGACACGTTCAAGTGAATTTATATCCATTCTATAATACGGCGACCAAAACTGAACTGCATAATCTAAATGGGGCCTAACCAGAGCAAGATATAGCTTAAGAACCACACCAGGTGTCTTGTTACTAACGCTTCGATTAATAAATCCCAGTGTCCTATTCGCCTTATTACGAACATTCATGCATTGATCCTTTTGTTTTAAATTCTTACTAATCATAACTCCCAGATCCCTTTCGCAATCCGACTTCGCAATCTCAACACCATCTAGCTCGTATCTTGTAACTCTATCATCATTACCTAGCCTGAATCTAAATGATAAATAAATGAATCTAAATCATATATATATATTATAAACAACAGAGGTCCCAGGACAGAGCCTTGAGGCACTCCACTTACAACATTTTCCCACTCTGACTTGACTCCATTTATACTAACTCTCTGTTTCCTTTGGTATAGCCATGCCCTAATCCAGCTTAATATAGCACCCCCAATACCATGAGACCCTATCTTTTTAATCAGTCTTTCATGTGGCACTGTATCAAAAGCTTTGCTAAAGTCAAGGTACACAACATCACAATCCTTACCACTATCAACTGCCTCAACTATGCTAGAATAAAAAGATAAAAATTTGTTAAACATGAACGGCCATTTACAAAACCATGCTGTGACTCAATTATTAATTTATGTTTTTCAAGATGAAGACGAATTTTATTTGCTATTATAGATTCGAGTAACTTTTCCACAATAGACGTTAGGCTAATTGGTCGATAGTTAGACGCAAGTGATCTATCTCCTTTCTTAAAAACTGGTATCACATTAGCAACTTTCCAAAACTCTGGCACTCTGCCTGACTCTATTGATTTATTAAATATGGTTGACAGTGGGTCACAAAGCTCCTCTTTGCATTTTTTAAGCACCCTGGCAAACACTTCATCCGGCCCTGGGGATTTGTTTGGTTTGAGTTTTACTATTTGTTTAAGAACATCCTCCCTGGTAACTGCTAAACTCGTCAACCTGTCCTCGTCCCCACCCACATAGACTTGTTCGGCTGAAGGCATATTGTTAAGTTCCTCTTTAGTAAATACAGATACAAAATATTTATTAAAAATACTACTCATCTCTTCATCACTATCTGTTATTTGACCTGTCTCAGTTTTTAATGGACCTATCCTTTCCCTAGTCTTAGTACGATATAACTGAAAAAACCCTTTAGGATTTGTCTTTGCTTGCCCTGCTATGCGAACTTCATAGTTTCTTTTTGCTTTCCTTATCTCTTTTTTAATATTTCTAACCAGTTGTATGAATTCCTGTTCTAAAGTGACCTCCCCATTTTTAATCCTTTTGTACCAAGCTCTCTTTTTACCTATAAGGTTCCTCAAATTCTTTGTTATCCACTTTGGGTCATTAGTATTCGATCTATTCAATTTGTATGGTATACTACGTTCCTGTGCTTTGTTTAGAATATTCTTAAATAAGTTATATATTGAATCCACATCGAAATCCCCATTTAAGTCACCTATCGCGGGGTTCATGTCTCGCTCCAAGACCGGCCCACACCCCATACCCAAGACTTTCCAATCAATTTGACCCAAAAAATTTCTTAGGCTATTAAAATCAGCTTTTCGAAAATCTGGCACTTTAACAGAATTTTCTCCTACTGGTCTATTCCATTCTATGCTAAATCTGATTTCTTTGTGATCACTGCTCCCTAGCTCACTCCCTATTTCGATGTCATTAATTTGCGTTTCCCTGTTAGTTAACACTAAATCTAATATATTATTTTCCCGTGTTGGATCCTTAATGTGTTGCGTAAGAAAGCAATCGTCAATTAATTCTAGAAAATCTTCTGCTTCACTATTCCCTGTTTTGTTCAACCAGTTTATTCTGCTAAAATTAAAGTCACCCATGACATAAATACTGTTAGATCTAGATGCTCTAGATATTTCATCCCATAGGTGTTTTGCTTCCATTCTGTCTAAATTTGGTGGCCTATATATTACTCCTATTATAATATTATTAGCTTTTTCGTTTAATTCTATCCAAATAGTTTCTGTGTGTGGCTCTGTTTTGATTCCCTCTTTGAGACTACATTTCAAATTGTCCCTAACATATATGGCTACTCCACCTCCTCGTCTAATATATCTATCTGTGCGAAACAGTTTAAATCCATATATTTGATATTCAGCTAATAGTTCTCTATTTTCTATATTCATCCACGTTTCGGTAAGTGCAATAATATCTATTTTTTCTGTGCAGACAAGAGCATTTAATTCGTTAATTTTATTTCTTAGACTTCTACTGTTAGTGTAATATACCCTAAGTGAATTGTTATTTTGAGGCCCTTCTCTTTCCCTGATCATTTTGCCAATTCCTTTCTCCCACAAACACATACTTTTATTACCTCCTTCCTCCAAATCAATTCCCATACCTCTATCTACTAACAGTTTAAACCCAAACAAACACCTCTAACCACTTCTTCCAACGAGTTCGCAACAGCAACAACCCCAGCTCTCGATAGATGCACCCCATCACGAGCATACATTTCATTTCTTCCATAGAAGTGTTCCCAGTTGTCTATGAAAAATATTGCATTTGATTTGCAATATCCTTCCAGCCGGAAATTGACACCCAAGTGCCCTCGACATCCTTTCATTTCCCACTCCCTTTCTTGGAAGAATGCCACATATGATCGGGATTCCTCCCTTCCTCCTAACTAATTCTATGGCTGTTTTATACCTCTGAATCAGTTCCTCACTCCTAACTCGACCAATATCATTTCCTCCTGCGTTAATGCAAAAATGGGATTGTTCCCATTTCCAGCCATAATATCATTCATGTTGTTTATAATATCACCATGGTAATATAACAACACATATATATATATATATATATATATATATATATATATATATATATATATATATATATATATATATATATATATATATATATATATATATATATATATATATATATATATAAATATATGGATGGGTGGGAGGGATGGGTGGATGGGGAGGATTGAGGATATTGATGCTCATGATGCACTCTACCTCATCATCAGATGTCTGTCCCTCCCCAGGTTAACCTACTTTCTGAGGTGTTCACCATCTTACAGTAGCCAAAAACTAAGTGAGTATGACCGGTTACTGAAATCAATGCTAGAAAAAGCCCTTAACCTCTCTCTCGATGACCTACAGTGGAAACAAGCCTCTCTTCCCGTAAGACTTGGGGGCCTCGGAGTTCGAACAGCAACGCAAATCGCTGTTCCAGCCTTCCTGTCCTCCTTATCAGCATCCGACGACCTTGTGAAGGAAATTCTACCTGCCCACTTACATCAGCTGGCAGGTGTACATGATCCCAATTTTACACGCTGTGCCACAGAGTGGGCCTCTCGTGCAGGCCAATCACTTCAACGACCATCCCCAAAAGCCCACAAGCAATCCAGCTGGGATGGCCCCATTGTAGACCAAGTTGCTGCAGAGTGCCTGGGTGCTGCAGCAACACAACACGACATTGCTCGCCTCACAGCAGTAGCAGCACCACATGCAGGGGATTTCCTGTTAGCAACCCCAATGTCGGCAACTGGCACGCGTCTCACACCACACGCCCTCCGAATTGCAGTGGCCCTCCGCCTTGCTGCCCCAATCCACACAAGATATAGGTGTATTTGCGGCGAGGTGGTGGCTGACAGGTACGGCCGCCATGGCCTACTCTTCCAGAGCACAGGGGGATGGCACTCGAGGCACAATGAAGTTAACGACATCATCAAGAGGAGCCTCACCACAGCTGGATGCCCAGCTGAAAGAGAGCCCCGTTACCTAACGCCCCGTAACTCTGATGCTCTTATTGGTCGCCCGGATGGTATCACAGTGAACCCCTGGAAGAATGGCAAGCAGTTGGTATGGGACTACACGTGCGTATCAACCCTGGCTAACACCTACATTAACCTCAGTGTTGCACAACCAGGTGGCGCTGCCACCCACAGGGAAGCAGCCAAATCCCGTAAGTATAGTGAACTGGATCACCACTACAATTTTGTCCCCATTGCTTCTGAGACACTCGGCGCCTGGGGTAAAAGTTCTACCAGTTTTTTGAAGGAACTGGGTTCTAGGCTCATTAAAACAACAAGGGACCCAAGAGCTGCAAGCTTTCTTTTCCAGCGCCTCAGTGTGGCGATACAGAGGGGAAAGGCGCACTGCATCCAGGGTTCCTGCCCGCCATCTGAGGAGCTGGAGGAACTCGACAACCTATGATAACCATCTTTGTAACCCATATGTAACTCTTTTTTGTAACAAAGTTCAAATAAAGTAAATATATATGTGTACATACAAAAGAATGGGGGTGGTAGGAGAAGATAATATTAGTGTTCAGTGAGAAACCACAAGGTCTCCTCTGAATACTTTTTATTTTCTTCTCCGAGGCTATGGGTCCCCACATTGGCACCAGAGGTGGTACCCGCACAAACTTTTATATATATATATATATATATATATATATATATATATATATATATATATATATATATATATATATATATATATATATACATATACATATATATATATATATATATATATATATATATATATATATATATATATATATATATATATATATATATATATATATATATATATATATATATATATATATATATATATATATTGTGACGGTGTTCCCCCCCCCCTTATATTTCTCCCACGCCTGCAGTAAGAGTCATGTCCACTTTACCCAAGCGTTCTCTAGGTTGCAGGCATCAATTTGATATATGTGGGAGAGTGGAGTGTTCTCGGAGTGCCGAGAAATTTATAAAACAATAATGTTTTGGCCTGTGGTTTAGGCCCTTTAGGAAGCCAAGATGGCGCTGGCTCTCCTGTTTCCCCGCCAAAACTGTGTGACGTCAGTGACACCGGATTGGTCACCGACAGCAATGTGGCACAGGGAGCCAATGAAAACCTCCCGTGGCGAATGTGACGTCACGAAGGAAAGGGGGTCCGGGCAGGCGCCGCGTTGGCGCCATCAGTCTGACACAACACGTCAAGGAGGTTGGACGTGCGAAGATTGGTCCTGTCAGTTTGACAGTTGTTTCCCGCTTCCGTGGATTTTACGCGTCACCTGAAGTCTGCAATATCCTTCCAGCCGGCAATTGACACCAAGTGCCCTCGACATCCATTCATTTAATTCCCACTCCCTTTCTTGGAAGAATGCCACATATGATCGGGATTCCTCCCTTGCTCCTAACTAATTCTATGGCTGTTTTATACCTCTGAATCAGTTCCTCACTCCTAACTCGACCAATATCATTTCCTCCCGCGCTAATGCAAAAATGGGATTGTTCCCATTTCCAGCCATAATATCATTCATGTTGTTTATAATATCACCATGATAATATAACAACACACACACACATATATATATATATATATATATATATATATATATATATATATATATATATATATATATATATATATATATATATATATATATATATATATATATATATATATATATATATATATATATATATATATATATATGGATGGGTGGGAGGGATGGGTGGATGGGGAGGATTGAGGATATTGATGCTCATGATGCACTCTACCTCATCATCAGATGTCTGTCCCTCCCCAGGTTAACCTACTTTCTGAGGTGTTCACCATCTTACAGTAGCCAAAAACTAAGTGAGTATGACCGGTTACTGAAATCAATGCTAGAAAAAGCCCTTAACCTCTCTCTCGATGACCTACAGTGGAAACAAGCCTCTCTTCCCGTAAGACTTGGGGGCCTCGGAGTTCGAACAGCAACGCAAATCGCTGTTCCAGCCTTCCTGTCCTCCTTATCAGCATCCGACGACCTTGTGAAGGAAATTCTACCTGCCCACTTACATCAGCTGGCAGGTGTACATGATCCCAATTTTACACGCTGTGCCACAGAGTGGGCCTCTCGTGCAGGCCAATCACCTCAACGACCATCCCCAAAAGCCCACAAGCAATCCAGCTGGGATGGCCCCATTGTAGACCAAGTTGCTGCAGAGTGCCTGGGTGCTGCAACAACACAACACGACATTGCTCGCCTCACAGCAGTAGCAGCACCACATGCAGGGGATTTCCTGTTAGCAACCCCAATGTCGGCAACTGGCACGCGTCTCACACCACACGCCCTCCGAATTGCAGTGGCCCTCCGCCTTGCTGCTCCAATCCACACAAGATATAGGTGTATTTGCGGCGAGGAGTTGGCTGACAGGTACGGCCACCATGGCCTACTCTTCCAAAGCACAGGGTAATGGCACTCGAGGCACAATGAAGTTAACGACATCATCAAGAGGAGCCTCACCACAGCTGGATGCCCAGCTGAAAGAGAGCCCCGTTACCTAACGCCCGTAACTCTGATGCTCTTATTGGTCGCCCGGATGGTATCACAGTGAACCCCTGGAAGAATGGCAAGCAGTTGGTATGGGACTACACGTGCGTATCAACCCTGGCTAACACCTACATTAACCTCAGTGTTGCACAACCAGGTGGCGCTGCCACCCACAGGGAAGCAGCCAAATCCCGTAAGTATAGTGAACTGGATCACCACTACAATTTTGTCCCCATTGCTTCTGAGACACTCGGCGCCTGGGGTAAAAGTGCTACCAGTTTTTTGAAGGAACTGGGTTAATTCTAGGCTCATTGAAATAACAAGGGACCCAAGAGCTGCAAGCTTTCTTTTCCAGCGCCTCAGTGTGGCGATACAGAGGGGAAATGCGCACTGCATCCAGGGTTCCTGCCCGCCATCTGAGGAGCTGGAGGAACTCGACAACCTATGATAACCATCTTTGTAACCCATATGTAACTCCTTTTTTGTAACAAAGTTCAAATAAAGTAAATATATATGTGTACATACAAAAGAATGGGGGTGGTAGGAGAAGATAATATTAGTGTTCAGTGAGAAACCACAAGGTCTCCTCTGAATACTTTTTATTTTCTTCACCGAGGCTATGGGTCCCCACATTGGCACCAGAGGTGGTACCCTCACAAACTTTTATATATATATATATATATATATATATATATATATATATATATATATATATATATATATATATATATATATATATATATATATATATATATATATATATATATATATATATATATATATATATATATATATATATATATATATATATATATATATTAGTATATTTTGGTAGCAGTCTTTCCTGTAGACATATTTTATTAAATATGACCGAAAAAGTAAGATTAATAATTCTAACACGAATTTTCTCAATCTTTCGTACATTATGCTTCACTGTTGGAGGTAAATCAAAAATCACTTCTCCAAAATTCATTTTTATTTCTAGTCTGACGCGACACGGGCGCGTTTCGTAAAACTTATTACATTTTCAAAGACTTCACAAATACACAACTGATTAGAACTTGCGTTTCCCTGATTTTATATCTACATTTGAGTGAGGTGGGAAGGGTGATGTGGCATTACATTTGAGTGAGGTGGGAAGGATGATGTGGCATTAGAGGATATTAATAGGGTATTAAAAGTATCAACACAAGACAGAACACGAAACAATGGATATTGAATAGAAGTGTTTGTAGAAAGCCTATTGGTCCATATTTCTTGATGCTTCTATATTGGAGTGGAGTCTTGAGGTGGGTAGAATATAGTTGTGCAATAATTGGCTGTTGATTGCTGGTGTTGACTTCTTGATGTGTAGTGCCTCGCAAACGTCAAGCCGCCTGCTATCGCTGTATCTATCGATGATTTCTGTGTTGTTTACTAGGATTTTACTAGAAATCCTATATATATATATATATATATATATATATATATATATATATATATATATATATATATATATATATATATATATATATATATATTATATATATATTATATATATACATATATATATATATATATATATTATATATATATTATATATATACATATATATATATATATATATTTTATTAAATATGACCGAAAAAGTAAGATTAATAATTCTAACACGAATTTTCTCAATCTTTCGTACATTATGCTTCACTGTTGGAGGTAAATCAAAAATATATATATATATATATATATATATATATATATATATATATATATATATATATATATATATATATATATATATATATATATATATATATATATATATATATATATATATATATATATATATATATATATATATATATATATATAATGTATGTAAATCACGAAAATTAACACGTGATGAAAAATGTGACAGTGTCAGACCATGGAGGAAGAATTGATACAGGAATTTTAAATTTTCTTAAGTACTTTAGTATATTAATACATCTTCAGAAGGAATGTGTCCTACTTCTGAAGATGTATTATATGAAGATTCTATATGTAGATTCTATATGAAGATTTTATGTGTGATTCTATATGAAGAATTACAAAGTGTAAATAAAAAAGTGGCTACAAGTTTATCTAATATCCGCACCTCACAGGCTTCACGAAAAAATTAACACGTAATAAATGGAATGACACGGTAGAGTTGAAGACAATGTATAACCACGAAGGAAAATTAAAACAGGAAAATACTTAAGCACTTCCGTGTTAATCAACACATCAACCAACGTATATTATGACGTGTTGATTATCACAAAAGTGCTTAAGTAATTTCCCGTTTGATTTTTTTCTTCGTAGTTATACATTGTTATATGTATATATTTTGAGATTAAAATTCGTAATATGTAAATATCTCAGAGTGAAATAATGTACATTAGTTGACCAGACCACACACTACTACACACACTCAACATACTTCAGCCACGTTATTGTGACTCATCGCCTGCAAATGTACATTAGTATTTTTTATTTTTAATACAACATAAATAATAATTTTTTTAGTATTTATTTATAATAACATTTTATTTTACAAACTCATTGTACCATCTTGAAAATATATAACAATTAATATTATTATTGGTAAATGGAAAAGATAAATAGGCAGGATTGGGCCAGATTTAGACATGCCCGAAAGCCTTTGCGAGTTAGTGGCTTAAAAAAGAATGTAAGAACACCAATGTTATGACCTCTTTCGAGAAAATGTATCTTCTTGTATATAAATGAATAAATAAATTCGTTTGTTTAATTCTAATGCTTGTAGGCGAGAACAGTTGTGAACGCCAGCTAGCGCACAAGTACATGAGCTCCCATAATACTTGTTTATTTATTTATTTTATTTATATATATACAAGAAGGTACATTGGGTTTGTGAGAATGCATTGGATAGTACAGTATTTACACTCTTGTAAAGCCACTAGTACGCGCAGCGTTTCGGGCAGGTCGGGCAGTCTTTTACACAAAAGACATATGTACAGACAGGCGTGTGCCTTCTGACTTCGTTTTTATTGATTAATATTACATATTAGGCACTTATCTATAATAATTATCATTATATGCAAGTATAATTATCACATAATAAATATGAAAGGAGTCTATCCAAAAACTGACATAAGTGTTGTGTTTTGTGCGTTGTATCGTGTTTGTGGTGTGACGGTAACGCGTTGGTGTTCGGCTGTTTAAGGCTAGGGGTATATGGCCTCGTCACATAGTTATAAAAAAAAAATAGAAAACTGGAACTTCGTCTGTGGTAAGGTAAGGAGAAGACACACAAAACACAAGTAAACTTTAACAATGAAATTTTAATTACGTTAAATAAATCAAAACATGAAAAAATGGACAAACAAATTCGTATAATAAAATCAATCAATCAAAATAATAAGAATAATTAAATGACACAATGAAAAGTTACGTTAAGGCAAAATAACAAGAAGTGCAATACAAAAATAAATGGAAGGTGCTGGAATATTGGCTTTAAGCTACCACCTCTCTCAGTATACGCTAACGTCTAGCCGGGAGGAGTGGTAACTGCGAAAGCACAGAATATTCTGAGGTCTGAGGTCATAGCGACCCCAGACATCAAGTAGTATGGGGGGGGGGCGAGTGCAGTTGCAGCCAGACCGGCGACCAATCAGCGGAGCCGGTAGTAAGACAGGTAGTTTGGCGGTTTGAGTCTGAGCAGGTGTCTCTGGCTGCATACGTTTTGCGCTCTGGCAAACCTTGCTGGTGTTGTCGTTGTTGGACATTTCTTCCATAGTAGTTTTATATAATTTCAACGACGTAATTGTGGAGGGAAGAGCAGGCTCAATCTCTTGAAGGAGATTATCGTCACAACTCTCCCCCGAAGCCTGCGGTTCTGGAAGAAGTACGTCGTTATGTGGTGGAGTATGAGATGGAGTTGCTTCTACTTCATAAACTCTGGAGAGATCATGGGCCAAGATGTTGTCAGACTCTTGGTATAGCGTGTCTCCAGGTTGAATTTCTGCAGGTAGCAAGCCCATAGTAGAAGACGTTGAGATGGGAAGTGGGCGTGCTGCAGGAGGTGTAGGGTGGTGTGGTCCGTATTGATGGTGGACCGAGCACTTTTCAGGTGTGGAGTGAAGTGCTGAAGCTTCAGGATGAGGAAGAGTAGCTCCTTGCCAATTGTTCCGTAGTTCCTTGTAGCAGTAGTCGCTGACAGGTGTACTCTTCTCGCCTCGTTGCTGCATCACGACACCACCAACGTCGGTACCATTGGCGTCGACATGGAGGATGAAGGGCTTATCTGACGAGGTGAGAGTGGAATTAGAAGAGGGCAAAGGAGCACGATTATTATCCTGAAAGCATTTGGGAAGATCATTAAGGATTTCGGAATTAGAAAGCGCTGACTCCTTGTCAGTGCTTTCGGGAGGAGAAGCTGGGAAGGTCTCACTGTGGATGTAGGGTTCTGTGAAGGTGGAATAGTTAGTTAGGACAGTGGGAGGAGTACCATTATATTGCTTCAGGAGGTTGACGTGGCACAGCTGGGTCTTCCGCCGCCTATCTGGAGTCTATTACGTAGTTGTTATTATTCCTGCACTCTTTGACGCAGTAGGGTCCTGAAAACCTGTTGTGTAAAGGTGAACCTGGGATAGGGAAGTAGGCAAGGACGAAGTCTCCCGGCTTGAATTTTCTTACCTTGCTGGTCTGGTCGTAATGAGTCTTCATTCTCTCCTGGGCTTTCAATAGATTATCATGGGCAAAACGGTGGACTCTCTCGAGAATGTGTTGAAGGTTTTGAAGAAACTGGGGCACATTCTGATGCTCACTGAAGGTGGCATCTCGGAGAGAGTCTTTGAAAGCCTTAAGGGGAGTACGGCACTTACGGCCGTAGAGCATCTCATAAGGAGATACTCCTAGGGACTCATTGGGGAGACTTCTGAAAATACACATTATAAGGTCAATCTGCTTATCCCAATCCTTCGAGGTTTCACTACAAAACTTTTTCAAGAGTGCTTTGATGGTCTGATGACTACGTTCAAGAGAACCCTGTGAAGCAGGATGATAGGGGCTGGACAATATCTGTTTGATGTTGAACTCCTCCAGTGTCCTTTTGAAGAGATCACTGGTGAAGTTGGTACCACAGTCACTTTGAATCTCCCTGGGAAATCCGTATTGAGTGAAGATCTTCAATAGATGTTTTATAACCGTAGCAGCCGTGATGTTCTTCACAGGAACTGCTATGGGAAATCTGGTGGTAGGACACAGGATGGTTAGGATGTAGGCGTTACCTGAACTGGTCCGAGGTAAAGGACCAACACAGTCTATTATGAGTCTGTGGAAAGGTTCCGCAGGCACCTGTATGGGAATCAGTGGCGCTCTGGGAATGGAGATGTTCGGTTTGCCTGCCATCTGACATGTATGACACTGTTTTACGTACTGTTTGACGTTATTTACCATACCTGGCCAGTAGTAGTCTTGACGAATCCCATGGTAAGTCTTGTTGAAGCCGTAGTGGGAGAATGCTCCGTGGGCCAGGTGTAGAATAGTGGGCCGCAGGCTGGTGGGAATCACAAGTTGTTCGATGTTGGCCCAATCGTCCTCCTCCTTCAGTTTACTGGGTCTATATCTGCGGTAGAGTAAGTCGTTCTCTAGGAAGAACCCAGGAATACTGTCGGGTTGAGTCTCAGCCTGGAAAAACAATGGTGTTAAAGTAAGATCTTCCCTCTGCAACTTACGGAACTCCAGTTTGGTCAGATGCGGGGGGAGTTTCTGAGGGTCTTGAGGGACAGCGGTAGCAGTAGAGTCAGCTGGCTGTGGACGTGCGGCTTGTGCACGGGTGGTCACGAGAACCGGAGGAGAAACTTCACTCTCTTGAACCTCTGCTGGAACATACTCTAGAATAGGGTTTCTTGGCACAGAGTTACACACCTGGGGTTTGTCCATGACGATCAGGTTGGTCGGTTGCAGGTCTTCTGCCAAGTCGTTGCCTAGGAGAAGTTGCACTCCAGGCATGGGAAAAGGCTTTTCCCTGACGGCGACTTGGACTTCCCCGTTCACGTAGGGACAATCCAGGTGGACTCTGGCGAGAGGGTATGGAGTGGTAGCAGTGAGGTCAGTGATGAAGACAGTTTCTCCGGTGTAGGTGATGTTGGGCACAGCCGACTTCAAGATGATCGATTGTAGAGCCGCTGTGTCCCTCAAGATCTTCAATTTGAAACGTCCCTCCGGATTTGAACCGTTGGCAGAGACAGTTCCAGTATACAGGTGGTTACTGAAAAGAGAAAGATCATTAACCTCAACACCAACATTCATCACAGGCTTACCGGACTTAGGAGGAGTTGGTTTGGGTTTTTGTTGGTCAGTGATTCCCTTGTATTGAGACTTACCACACTTGTCTATGGTATGTCCATAGAGTCTACAATACTTGCAGTACAGTTGTGAACCAGCTTGATCGGGGCTCACCTTCTCGTAACTGTACCACGACTTCTTACTGGAGGATGGTTCGGGTGTCAGCCGGTGGATGAGGCTGTAAGTGTCAGCCGACTTAGCACACTTCAGGTAGTCGGTTTCTTCTTTATCTGCTAAGTAGAGGCGGACAGGAGGCGGCACACGCCTCAAGAATTCTTCAACAAGCATCAGGTTGACGAGTTCTGTAAAAGTAGAGACATGTGCTGCTTCCAGCCATTTCATGAAATACCTCCGTTTCGTGTTAGCAAACTCGAGGAAGGTAGTGGTACTTGCCTTCAGGTGGTCACGGAATTTCCTTCTATAACTTTCGGTGGAAAGTAGGTAGGCGTCCAACACTGCTTGTTTCAGAGTGTGGTAGTCATTCTCAGACGCCAAAGTACTGAGTGTGACTGCAGCTCTACCTGTAAGATGGACTCTGAGAAGTGTGGCCCATTGGTCGACAGGCCAACTGAGTTGATTAGCAAGGGTTTCAAAGGTGGTGAAAAACACATCAACTTCTGCTTCTACAAAGGATGGCATTAACTTACTTGCATGTGATATATTAAAACTGACGGGAAGATTGGCAGTAGCTTGCTGGCGTTGAGCGAGGTGGGAAGTTTCCAACGTGTATTCTCGTTGACGACACTCAAGACCCAGAGTCGCTTGTTGCTTGTCATGTTCGCGTTGCATCTCCAACTCGCGTTGTTTGGTTTCAAGCTGTACGCGTTCCCGCTCCTGGAGTGTTTCAAGCTGTACTCGTTCACGTTCACGGAGTAATGCAACCTCACGTTCGTGTTCTTCTCTCCTCAAAGCGGCCTCGCGTTCTTGTTCGTTTCTCCTCAAAGCAGCCTCGCGTTCTTGTTCGTCTCTCTTCAAGGCAGCTTCGCGTTCTCGTTCTTCCCTTCGTATTGCAGCTGTTCGTTCTTCAATCTTGGCCAGCTCTAGTTTGAGTTTCAGCGTTGCCAAATCAGTTTTATCTGCAATATAGTAAGTTTCATGAGTTTCAGAGTCTATCTTACCTTGCTCTAAATAGTAATCCAGCAACAGGTTGTGAAGGTCATTTTTGTTGGCTTGGTAGGGAACTTCTAGTTGATACTCATGTGCAAGAGTTTGTAATTCAGTCTTCTTGGCACGACTTAAAGTCCCTATTTCACCTGCTGGATTTGTACGGAAAGCTTGGAGACGAAACATGGTGAAATTAGCAAATAAAGGTACACGAATTTGCAATAGTGAATGTCAGAAACAGGACAACGTGGCAACTGGTACCTATCCTGCGAGATCTTTAACAATTAAAGTTAAGTAAAAGATGTTAAATGATTAAATTAAATCAAGGGCGCAGGAAATCTTGTACCCGGTACTCATGTAAGAGGATAAGGGCAAGAAAATCCTACTAACAAATGAAACAGAGTTTCGAAAACAAATGAAACAATTAAATGCTTCAAAAGTAAAATTGGTAGTCCAAGGATGTAGGCATACCTTGCCACGTCTCTATAGGACATAAAGCAAGTTTTTCCTACTGAATTTAATATGATACTTACAGAATTAGCGAACTTTTGTGCTCTGAAAAGTAAGCTAATTCCCTACCGTTGTATGTATCATCATCTCTGACTGACGTGTAGGGGTGCGAGGTGTCAACTGGTGACGAGAACTGCTGCTGAGGTCCCAATTCAGCAACTAAAGTTCGAGCTAGAGGAACTATGGCCCTCTTTGTCCTCCTACAGTCAGATTGCAGAAGATTGGGTACTCTTGACCCGGGGCAGACCACAGTACCAGGGTACCAATATGATGATCTGTCAAAAATGAGAAATATTCAAGGGACAAAGATGGTAAACACGAGTAATAACACGGAGGGAGAGATGACCAATTAAGAGTATGACTGCGGCCTACAGTCACCACGTAATCCAAAGTTGTCTCGCCTTCACCATATGTTACTCTCGTAATGCACAATACACCGCACCTTATAAAAAATGAAATTGAATATGAAAAATAGTAAAGCTACGTTAACAAAGTTAAATACGCTTACCATAAATTACCACTTGGCACCAGTACCTGAGTGAAGCTCCTAGGACAGGCCCCCATATAACTTGTGACGGTAACGCGTTGGTGTTCGGCTGTTTAAGGCTAGGGGTATGGCCTCGTCACATAGTTATAAAAAAAAATAGAAAACTGGAACTTCGTCTGTGGTAAGGTAAGGAGAAGACACACAAAACACAAGTAAACTTTAACAATGAAATTTTAATTACGTTAAATAAATCAAAACATGAAAAAATGGACAAACAAATTCGTATAATAAAATCAATCAATCAAAATAATAAGAATAATTAAATGACACAATGAAAAGTTACGTTAAGGCAAAATAACAAGAAGTGCAATACAAAAATAAATGGAAGGTGCTGGAATATTGGCTTTAAGCTACCACCTCTCTCAGTATACGCTAACGTCTAGCCGGGAGGAGTGGTAACTGCAAAAGCACAGAATATTCTGAGGTCTGAGGTCGTGGCAACCCCAGACATCAAGTAGTATGGGGGGGGGCGAGTGCAGTTGCAGCCAGACCGGCGACCAATCAGCGGAGCCGGTAGTAAGACAGGTAGTTTGGCGGTTTGAGTCTGAGCAGGTGTCTCTGGCTGCATACGTTTTGCGCTCTGGCAAACCTTGCTGGTGTTGTTGTCGTTGTTGGACATTTCTTCCATAGTAGTTTTATATAATTTCAACGACGTAATTGTGGAGGGAAGAGCAGGCTCAATCTCTTGAAGGAGATTATCGTCACAGTGGTCATTCGTGGTGTGTTGTGTTTACGCTGGCGGGCGGCGTCCTTACCAAGCCCGGACTATGTCCATCACATCACTAAACTTCATTTGTTAACTATATGCCTGTTAAATAGAAGATTTTAATTGTAAATAACATTATATTGTCGTTTTAATATTAAACAAGTACACATATGCGAAACGTCCTAAGTGGTAGAGATATTAGTGCGATGTTGTCAGTGTACAAAGTGTCTTGTATCCTTCCAGCCAGCGGTGGCGCTCCTTCCCTATTACAAATTTGTTTATGAATGTATTTGCTTATTGTCTTGCCTATTTTTTGTGAATCTACTTGTATTCTGTTTATTACCTTTCATATTTACTTATTGATTATATATTTAATTGAAAAAAAAGAATGCAAAGTAGTGCATTCACCATGGGAACAATGTTTCCTTCAGAAAGTATATAAACGTGTACCATTATATTTTAATAAATAAATTGCAAGCGTATTCTTTAATTTGAAAAATGAGGAAAACATAAGAGTTAAATGTAGAAAACTAGTTACAAACAAAAATAAGAAGTAGGAAAAATAAAGTGTGGCACCAGAAAGAACACTGGAACGCCTAGGTGAGCGTCGCCGCCATTATCACAACACGGGACGGTGAGTGTCCAGACATGAGCATAAAACCTTCCCACAAACTGCACCTATCATAAAGAACAAGCCCACCATTGACCTTCAAGTGCTCACATCAAGTCTAACTCTACAACAGCCTAAGAAACAACACTCAAGCCTTGCCTAAGCCTCAACATTGACGTCCCACCGTGAGGCGTCACCCAGCATCACCACTCATGCAGTCATCCGAGGAGAAAACCTTCCCACAAACTGCACCTGTTCCCACAAACTGCACCAAGAGTTCCGCGCCGTACGCCTGGGCGAAGTAACCCTCAGAGGAAGAAAATAAAATGGTATGAGAATGATTACATAAAGATGCTTAACGCAAATGTGCGAGATATGAGTAGAGAGTACCGGAGACATCCCACTGAAAGTAACCAAGAGTTGTTTAAAACTGTGTGTCAAGTAGCCAGGGAAGAGAAGATTAAAGAGCGGGAAAGACAATGGCTTGAGTTCACTAGCTCTATTGGACGGGAAACATCTGCAAGACAAGTGTGGGCAAAAATTCAGATAGCTAAGGGGAGCAGAGCCCGGCCTGCGGCTCACAAAGACCCCCAGGGTAAGGCTGAGGAACTAATTCACAAGTGGAGTGATGCAGCATCCTCCTCCTCCCTCCCTGCAGAAATCAGCAGGGAACAGCTCCTGCGACATGATGACAGAAGAATTAGGATAACAAGAGCACTGTCTAGTGATGACGAATATGGGGAACCAATCACAGCCCAAGAAGTAAGGGGCGCTATGAAAAAGGGTAAAAGTACAGCACCTGGTGAAGATGGCGTCACCTACGACATACTCAATGCACTGTGTGAAGTGTCTGGGAATCCACTACTCCACCTGTTTAACAAGTCATTCCTAAGTGGAGTGTTGCCCACACAATGGAAACACGCAATAATTATTCCCATACCGAAGCCTAATGACCCTGGTAATTACAAACCTATCAGCCTCGTGTCATGCACTTGCAAGATGCTTGAAAGGATCATCCTAAACCGACTGTTGCACAAAATAGGCAGGTTAGGGGAGGGGGTCAATGGATTTGTTAAAGGACGGAGCACAGCAAATTGTATAGTTAATTACTTGGCTAATGACACGGCTAGGTACTCTGTATTTGTTGACATCAAAGGAGCCTTCGACAAAGCACAGGGGATTGCGATCCTGGACGAGCTTGCATGCATGGGTGTCAAGGGGAGACTCATGAAATGGGTTGAAGACTACCTCACAGGAAGGAAAGCCAAGGTTTGCTTCAATGGAGCAGTCTCCAGAACAATGAATATGGAACTCGGGACCCCCCAAGGCGGAGTCTTAAGCCCTACACTATTCAATGTACTTATGAACGCCATTGCAAATATTGATTTTCCGGAAGGAACACAACAAGTGGGATATGCAGATGATGTCCTAATACAAGCTCCCACCTTGGGAAAAATTGAACAGTCCATTGAACTCCTCGGAAGGAAATGTATTGAGCTCGGTTTCACTCTCTCCACAAACAAGACGAAGGCATACTCCCATCACAAGCGGAGAGCAAATGAAGAACTGCAAATTAATGGTGTAACACTTGAATGGGTTGACCACTATCGGTACCTTGGCGTCACTGTCGGCTCTAACAAGGGAAAGAAAGAGGAGCTCAACCAACTCATAGGAACATGCAAAAGTCGACTCAGGGCACTGAAAGCTATGACCTGGAATGGACATGGAGCCTCTATTGCCGTGCTCAAAATGATGTACACAGCCTATGTGCGCTCCGTCATAGACTATGCCGCACCAGTACTGTGCACCTACTCCCAAAGCGATATGAAAAGGCTTGAAAGCGTTCAAAATGAAGCCATGACAATCATTCTTGGAGTCCCAAGAACTGCCAAAACGTCTAATCTACGAGAGGAGTTGTCCCTTCCCAGTATTAAAAGCAGAATTCAGGAGCTGAATGCTAAGCTTGCAATTAAGATAGCCAGAGATCCCCATTACAATGATATTGCCAAGAAAAAACTGAGCTCTGTGCTACTTTCAGGGGGAAACAGGAGAAGCAAAAAATGGCATCACAGAGCAGTCTGCTACCTTGAAGAGCTTCACCTGCTTGAGCAAGCCCGTGAGCTCCTGCCTGTAGAGAGGTTACCTCCCTGGGAGGATGACTCGTGCAAGATCATCATCAATGAAATGGCAATGAAAAAATCCAACATGATACCACAAGAAATGAGGCACAAGTATCTCGAGGACATTTATAAAGAAGCCGGAGATGAATTAGATCAAATCTACACTGACGGGTCATCTAATCCTATCAATGGCAGGGCTGGTGCAGCATACACGGTAATCAAGGATAATACCTTCCAACGCAGAAATGAAGACAAAGCACGTATTGAGAACTATGCCTCTTCAACGCAAGCAGAGCTAACTGCCATTGTTATGGCGTTAAGGTTTCTTGAACGGAACACTAATGGTGCAGTGATTTGCACCGATTCAAAAGCAGCACTGCAAAGCCTAAGTAAAAATCAGACAGAAAATCTTGCAATAGTTGCTGAAATCAAGAGAGCTGTGAGAGTACTTACCAACCAGGGAAGAGTCATCAAGTTTCTGTGGATCCCCTCCCATGTTGGAATATGTGGGAATGAACGAGCAGATGTGCTGGCTGCTGAAGGCGCTGAAGGAGACCATATTGAATACTTCATACCCAAGACTCTACTACAAATTAGAGGTATTATCAGGCAACATCACCGTGACAAGGTAACTGAGGAAAGGAGGATAGAAGCACAAACCAGTGAATCTGTACGATGGTACAACATGGTTGCAGCTGGCAATCCCAATCAGTATGGCCGAAGAGGAGGACGACGAGGGAGAGAATCTGTAATAGCGAGAATCCGTCTTGGATACAAATATCCATGGAGATTTGGAATGGAAACAACAGTTGATCAGCGAAGTTGCAGCATCTGTGGTGAGAGTGATGGACACCGCCTTGACCACTATCTACGTGAATGTGAACACCTGAGAGATATTAGGAATAACTGTAGAATAATAAACCCCACATTGTTTGAGTTAGGAAAACACTTTTTGTCAAATGTTGATACTGTTCTTAAAAGATTTCCCAATTTTGCACCCGCAAGATAACGTAAGCTTTTAAGGGTTGATAAATGTTAATCTTCTTGTTTGAGGAGCTGTTCACTTGAGAGTTAAGCAAGTCCCAGCTGTGTCTGGGTACAAGTGACAGGATGAACAACCCAGCGGGTTTTCTTCCTATTGGGGAGTGTTGTACATTCTGCTATGGCGGTATGTTCACTCACAAGATGAGTGGCGCTGCCCAATAAACTCGCCCCTCGGGGCAAAATTAAATTAAAATTAACTGCACCTATCATAAAGAAGATGAAGACTCACCAGTGTCCAGAGTGTGGGAAGGTATTTACTCATCTTGGAAATATGAAGAGTCACATGTTAGTGCATTCGGGTGAAATTCGGGCACTAACATGTGAGTTTTCATATTTCCAAGCAGACTGAACCTCTTCCCACACTCTGGACACTTATGAGGTTTTTATACAATACAATACAATTTTATTTAGGTAAGGTACATACATACAATAAATTTTTACAAGGATTTGTTGACTTATAGGTAGAGCTAGTACATACAATGGCTTTAGGCATTGTATGTACTAGCTCTACCTATAAGTCAACAAATCCTTGTAAAAATTTATTGTATGTATGTCCCTTAACTAAATAAAATTGTATTGTATTGTATAAAAACCTCATAAGTGTCCAGAGTGTGGGAAGAGGTTCAGTCTGCTTGGAAGTATGAAAACTCACATGTTAGTGCATTCGGGTGAAAAACCTCATATGTGTACAGAGTGTGGGAAGAGGTTCAGTCGTCTTGGAGATATGAAGACTCACATGTTAGTGCATTCGGGTGAAAAACCTCATATGTGTCCAGAGTGTGGGAAGAGGTTCAGTCAGCTTGGACATATGAAGACTCACATGTTAGTGCATTCGGGTGAAAAACCTCATGTGTGTCCAGAGTGTGAGAAGAGGTTCAGTCAGCTTGGAAGTATGAAGACTCACATGATGATGCACAGTGATGAAAGACCTTTTAAGTGTGATGAGTGTGGCAAAAGGTTTCGAGATCGTGGATCTATAATAAGTCACATGTCAGTACATACAGAAGAAAGGCCTTTTGAGTGTGATAAATGTGGCAGATTATATAAGTCACGTAAAGGTATAAAAGCACACATGTTAGTGCATTTGAATGATAAACCTTCATGAGTGTCCAGAGTTTTGGAAGAGATTCAGTCATCTTTGTAGTATGAAAACTCACATGACGGTGCATTTGGGTGATAGGTTAAACATTTTGAGTGTGAGAGATAAATCAGAAAATGTTTTAAGTATATTGTAAAATAAAGCACATATTAGTTCATTAACTTATAATACCATTTTTCCAATTTTAAAATTGCTGGAAATTGTAAACTTTATCAGGAAAATATCTTGCACTCTCCATAGCTGCAACCAATTATTTCATTATATATTTTTATACTGTTTTAGCTTACCCAATTCGATATACTGTATTCAAAAACATGGTGTTGCTACTTCACTGTAACTTGTTTCTCACTCTCCAACCCCTGCCCTATTTTCCTTTCTATCATCATGATTGTGTATCTACAACTGGTACCAATTATCTTCTTTGATATCTGTGTACCTCATAGCTTCCATTCCACTTTCTTCTCTGCCACAGAAGAAATGTGGCAATATTTCACAGCCACAGTGCTGGCATTGGTAGTGCCATCACTGCCAGCACAGTTGAAGGCTTGAAAGCAAGCCAAAAGCACTCTAGTTAATTTGTTAACTTTTAACTGTGGTTTTATATATATACTATTCTACTATTTTTATGAAATAATAAAATAATTTTTGTTATTTTGCTCAATGAGTGAGATATATAAATCATTAACAAATATATATTAGACTGGAATTTATTTCAGCTAAACCTCTTCATTTATATTTGCATCAGATATTTTTAGTAGTCTGACCTATCCACAGTAGTTATAGTGATCTAACACCTGTATTATTGTGTGCATTAAGATAGATACTGATAAAAGGCTAACCTTAGTTCAGTAGTCATATTAGCCTGACTGACATTTATAATTTTCTTAGTAGGAAAAATATATTTTCTCTAGCCCAACGATATATAGTAATATATATTACTCAGCTGTTAAATAATATTTGCCAGACTGAGATATTTATGTTATAGCAGTTATATTATCCTGACTCTGACAATTATATTATCTTAACCTGCAATAATATTATACTGATTAGCAATTATATTACGTATATCCTGACTGAGAATTGCATTAGCTTGACTGGCAATTATATTATCCTGACTCAATTAAATGAGTCTGACTGGCAATTATATTACCCCCTGACTAACAGTTATATTTTCTTAACTAGCAGTAATATTACCCTGACTGGCAATTGTATTAGCCTGACACTGGCAATTATATTATCTTATCTGACAATAATATTAACCTGACTCTGCCACTTGTATTAACCCATTTTATAAAGTGACATTTTTCATTTATAGTATATTACCATGACTAGAATTTAATTTTTTTTTTTTAGTATTTCATTGAATATAGTTAGCCTAGGCTTAATTCCTGCTAGTATTTACATCAGATGTCTATATTTGCATTATTCTCAATATCTTTGATTAATAAGTATTTCTAACTATATATTACAGTGTAATGATTATTAATTTGTAGATATAAGTCTAAATTTAATCATTGCATAATTAGTGTGTATGATTATTATAGGCCTGTTTTACCAGGTATAGGAGTAGCCTTTATGGCAGGGTGGCCAAACTTGCTTACTGTAAGAGCTGCAAATGATAAACCTAAGATGTTTGAGAGCTGCAGGAGAACCATTTGAGAGCCACATCTTCCTTACTGATTAATGTCAACAGTGTCTGCTGGCTATTTATTGATGATTTTAACTCATTTCACTTATTTTTCCTTAAGTCTGATTTAGGTGGATAATCATACGAAAAGTTTTTGTGATTGGGTTCATACTGGCGTTTCAAGTTCTTGGCTTTGTAATGACTGAATGGCACTTGGCAAATAAGACACACAGATTTACCTCCTTTAACTGTGAATGCAAACTTTGTTCCACAAGTATCGGAACTTTTTATATAGTCGTGCATTTCTTGACCTGGATTCGGGTAGAAACTTCTAGAATGTTCACATTCTCAAGAACTTTTTACTAGCCACATATTAAAGGTCAAAGAGCTATGGTTTTTGCCGCCCTGTGGCCAAACCACGGCTTGCAATTTGTCATCTAGGCAAACCAAAACAATATAGTTTGTTTTGATTGGCAGTTTAGGTTCGTGTTGTGTTGATGGATGTGAATGATGTGAAGTTATTATTTGCTTATTTGCAATCATTGGCCCATATTATTTATAGATATAATATGGTGTAATACTTGACTCTTACCTATTACCTTTTAATTATATTACAGAATATAGAACTGGACGATTGTTTCAACATAAAAAGTCGCTGTCCACTCTCAGTAACTAGAAATGTTATAGAACTTACTTGACAATTATCTCAACATACAAAGTAACTGGTCACTCACAGTAACTATATGTTATAGAACTTGCAGGAAACACTGTGCGTGTTAGTGACCTTACAAGAATGTAAAAATACCAATCTTATGTAATCTCGCCAACCCATTGTACTTGCTTGTGAATAAATTATTATTAATATTATTAATTTACTTGACAATTATCTTAACATACAAGGTCACTGTCCACCTACAGTAACAATATCTTATAGAACTTAGTTAACTCCTGTTAATAACTTACAAAATTGGTAACAATGGGATAATTAAGTTGAAGCACTAATAGGGTCAGTTTATAGAACTTAGTTAACTCCTGTTAATAACTTACGAAATTGGTAACAATGGGATAATTAAGTTGAAGCACTGATAGGGTCAGTTTGTTAGATCACACAGGGAGAGGAATTTATTGAGGTTATCCTCGTGTGATAATACAGTGTGGCTTCAGGACCAATAAAAGCTCTCAATTAACGTTGGCATTCTGCAAGGGTAGCATACTTGGTCCACTCGTTTTAATTATATATATATATATATATATATATATATATATATATATATATATATATATATATATATATATATATATATATATATATATATATATATATATATGACAATGTCAGACCACGGAGGAAAAATGAAACAGGAATTTCCTTAAGTACTTTCGTATATTAAATACATCTTCAGAAGATGTATTTAATATACGAAAGTACTTAAGGAAATTCCTGTTTCATTTTTCCTCCGTGGTCTGACATTGTCACATTCTTAATCACGTGTTTATTTTCGTGATATACACACACATATATATATATATATATATATATATATATATATATATATATATATATATATATATATGAAAATGAAAACTCACACCCCAGAAGTGACTCGAACCCATACTCCCAGAAGCAACGCAACTGGTAACTACAGGGCGCCTTAATCCGCTTGACCATCACGGCCGTCAAAAGGAAGTGATAGCCGAGGCTATTTGAGTCACTTCCCCGACGGCAACTCGGTTGGCTCAAATAGCCTCGGCTATCACTTCCTTTTGACGGCCGTGATGGTCAAGCGGATTAAGGCGCCCTGTAGTTACCAGTTGCGTTGCTTCTGGGAGTATGGGTTCGAGTCACTTCTGGGGTGTGAGTTTTCATTCGCATATAGTCCTGGGGACCATTCAGGCTTGTTCGCATATATATATATATATATATATATATATATATATATATATATATATATATATATATATATATATATATATATATATATATAAAGTCAAGTTTTCCAGAATTAATATATTTTCTCTATTTTTTTCTTATGAAATGATAAAGCTACCCATTTCATTATGTATGAGGTCAATTTTTTTTATTGGAGTTAAAATTAACGTAGATATATGACCGAACCTAACCAACCCTACCTAACCTAACCTAACCTATCTTTATAGGTTAGGTTAGGTTAGGTAGCCGAAAAAATTAGGTTAGGTAGACGAAAAACAATTAATTCATGAAAACTTTGCTTATTAGGCAAATCGGGCCTTGCATAGTAGGCTGAGAAGTGCGTTCTGGCTACTAGGTACGACATATATAATATATATATATATATATATATATATATATATATATATATATATATATATATATATATATATATATATATATATATATGTCGTACCTAGTAGCCAGAACGCACTTCTCGGCCTACTATTCAAGGCCCGATATGCCTAATAAGCCAAGTTTTCCTGAATTAATATATTTTCTCAAATTTTTTTCTTATGAAATGATAAAGCTACCCATTTCATGATGTATGAGGTTAATTTTTTTTTATTGGAGTTAAAATTAACGTAGATATATGACCGAACCTAACCAACCCTACCTAACCTAACCTAACCTATCTTTATAGGTTAGGTTAGGTTAGGAAGCCAAAAAAGTTAGGTTAGGTTAGGTTAGGTAGGTTAGGTAGTCGAAAAACAATTAATTCATGAAAACTTGGCTTATTAGGCAAATCGGGCCTTGTATAGTAGGCTGAGAAGTGCGTTCTGGCTACTAGGTACGACATATATATATATATATATATATATATATATATATATATATGTCGTACCTAATAGCCAGAACGCACTTCTCAGCCTACTATTCAAGGCCCGATTTGCCTAATAAGCCAAGTTTTCATGAATTAATGTTTTTTCGTCTACCTAACCTACCTAACCTAACCTAACCTAGCTTTTTTTGGCTACCTAACCTAACCTTACCTATAAATATAGGTTAGGTTAGGTTAGGTAGGGTTGGTTAGGTTCGGTCATATATCTACGTTAATTTTAACTCCAATAAAAAAAAATTGACCTCATACATAGAGAAAAGGGTTGCTTTATCATTTCATAAGAAAAAAATTATAGTAAATATATTAATTCAGGAAAACTTGGCTTATTAGGCAAATCGGGCCTTGAATAGTAGGCTGAGAAGTGAGTTCTGGCTACTAGGTACGACATATATATATATATATATATATATATATATGTCGTACCTAGTAGCCAGAACGCACTTCTGAGCCTACTATGCAAGGGCCGATTTGCCTAATAAGCCAAGTTTTCCTGAATTAATTTATTTTCTCTAATTTTTTTCTTATGAAATAATAAAGCTACCCATTTCATTATGTATGAGGTCAATTTTTTGTTATTGGAATTAATATTAACGTAGATATAGGACCGAACCTAACTAACCCTACCTAACCAAACCTAACCTATCTCTATAGGTTAGGTTCGGCTAGGTAGCCGAAAAGGTTAGGTTAGGTCAGGTTAGGTAGGTTAGGTAGTCGAAAAACAATTATTTCATGAAAACTTGGCTTATTAGGCAAATCGGGCCTTGCATAGTAGGCTGAGAAGTGCGTTCTGGCTACTAGGTACGACATATATATATATATATATATATATATATATATATATATATATATATATATATATATATATATATATATATATATATATATATATATATATATATATATATATATATATATATATGCGAACAAGCCTGAATGGTCCCCAGGACATATGCAACTGAAAACTCACACCCCAGAAGTGACTCGAACCCATACTCCCAGAAGCAACGCATCTGGTATGTACAAGACGCCTAATCCACTTGACCATCACGACCGGACAAAATGAGGTGATAGCCGAGGCTATTTGAACCACCCCACCGCCGGCACTCGGATAGTTATCTTGGGCATAGCATTTTACCAAATCACCTCATTCTTTGGGGCAACACGTGAGGAACACAAATGCGAACAAGCCTGAATGGTCCCCAGGACATATGCAACTGAAAACTCACACCCCAGAAGTGACTCGAACCCATACTCCCAGAAGCAACGCATCTGGTATGTACAAGACGCCTTAATCCACTTGACCATCACGACCGGACAAAATGAGGTGATAGCCGAGGCTATTTGAACCACCCCACCGCCGGCACTCGGATAGTTATCTTGGGCATAGCATTTTACCAAATCACCTCATTCTTTGGGGCAACACGTGAGGAACACAAATGCGAACAAGCCTGAATGGTCCCCAGGACATATGCAACTGAAAACTCACACCCCAGAAGTGACTCGAACCCATACTCCCAGAAGCAACGCATCTGGTATGTACAAGACGCCTTAATCCACTTGACCATCACGACCGGACAAAATGAGGTGATAGCCGAGGCTATTTGAACCACCCCACCGCCGGCACTCGGATAGTTATCTTGGGCATAGCATTTTACCAAATCACCTCATTCTTTGGGGCAACACGTGAGGAACACAAATGCGAACAAGCCTGAATGGTCCCCAGGACATATGCAACTGAAAACTCACACCCCAGAAGTGACTCGAACCCATACTCCCAGAAGCAACGCATCTGGTATGTACAAGACGCCTTAATCCACTTGACCATCACGACCGGACAAAATGAGGTGATAGCCGAGGCTATTTGAACCACCCCACCGCCGGCACTCGGATAGTTATCTTGGGCATAGCATTTTACCAAATCACCTCATTCTTTGGGGCAACACGTGAGGAACACAAATGCGAACAAGCCTGAATGGTCCCCAGGACATATGCAACTGAAAACTCACACCCCAGAAGTGACTCGAACCCATACTCCCAGAAGCAACGCATCTGGTATGTACAAGACGCCTTAATCCACTTGACCATCACGACCGGACATAATGAGGTGATAGCCGAGGCTATTTGAACCACCCCACCGCCGGCACTCGGATAGTTATCTTGGGCATAGCATTTTACCAAATCACCTCATTCTTTGGGGCAACACGTGAGGAACACAAATGCGAACAAGCCTGAATGGTCCCCAGGACATATGCAACTGAAAACTCACACCCCAGAAGTGACTCGAACCCATACTCCCAGAAGCAACGCATCTGGTATGTACAAGACGCCTTAATCCACTTGACCATCACGACCGGACATAATGAGGTGATAGCCGAGGCTATTTGAACCACCCCACCGCCGGCACTCGGATAGTTATCTTGGGCATAGCATTTTACCAAATCACCTCATTCTTTGGGGCAACACGTGAGGAACACAAATGCGAACAAGCCTGAATGGTCCCCAGGACATATGCAACTGAAAACTCACACCCCAGAAGTGACTCGAACCCATACTCCCAGAAGCAACGCATCTGGTATGTACAAGACGCCTTAATCCACTTGACCATCACGACCGGACATAATGAGGTGATAGCCGAGGCTATTTGAACCACCCCACCGCCGGCACTCGGATAGTTATCTTGGGCATAGCATTTTACCAAATCACCTCATTCTTTGGGGCAACACGTGAGGAACACAAATGCGAACAAGCCTGAATGGTCCCCAGGACATATGCAACTGAAAACTCACACCCCAGAAGTGACTCGAACCCATACTCCCAGAAGCAACGCATCTGGTATGTACAAGACGCCTTAATCCACTTGACCATCACGACCGGACATAATGAGGTGATAGCCGAGGCTATTTGAACCACCCCACCGCCGGCACTCGGATAGTTATCTTGGGCATAGCATTTTACCAAATCACCTCATTCTTTGGGGCAACACGTGAGGAACACAAATGCGAACAAGCCTGAATGGTCCCCAGGACATATGCTATGCTAGATAACTATGCTAGTAAAATGCTATGCCCAAGATAACTATCCGAGTGCCGGCGGTGGGGTGGTTCAAATAGCCTCGGCTATCACCTCATTATGTCCGGTCGTGATGGTCAAGTGGATTAAGGCGTCTTGTACATACCAGATGCGTTGCTTCTGGGAGTATGGGTTCGAGTCACTTCTGGGGTGTGAGTTTTCAGTTGCATATGTCCTGGGGACCATTCAGGCTTGTTCGCATTTGTGTTCCTCACGTGTTGCCCCAAAGAATGAGGTGATTTGGTAAAATGCTATGCCCAAGATAACTATCCGAGTGCCGGCGGTGGGGTGGTTCAAATAGCCTCGGCTATCACCTCATTATGTCCGGTCGTGATGGTCAAGTGGATTAAGGCGTCTTGTACATACCAGATGCGTTGCTTCTGGGAGTATGGGTTCGAGTCACTTCTGGGGTGTGAGTTTTCAGTTGCATATGTCCTGGGGACCATTCAGGCTTGTTCGCATTTGTGTTCCTCACGTGTTGCCCCAAAGAATGAGGTGATTTGGTAAAATGCTATGCCCAAGATAACTATCCGAGTGCCGGCGGTGGGGTGGTTCAAATAGCCTCGGCTATCACCTCATTATGTCCGGTCGTGATGGTCAAGTGGATTAAGGCGTCTTGTACATACCAGATGCGTTGCTTCTGGGAGTATGGGTTCGAGTCACTTCTGGGGTGTGAGTTTTCAGTTGCATATGTCCTGGGGACCATTCAGGCTTGTTCGCATTTGTGTTCCTCACGTGTTGCCCCAAAGAATGAGGTGATTTGGTAAAATGCTATGCCCAAGATAACTATCCGAGTGCCGGCGGTGGGGTGGTTCAAATAGCCTCGGCTATCACCTCATTATGTCCGGTCGTGATGGTCAAGTGGATTAAGGCGTCTTGTACATACCAGATGCGTTGCTTCTGGGAGTATGGGTTCGAGTCACTTCTGGGGTGTGAGTTTTCAGTTGCATATGTCCTGGGGACCATTCAGGCTTGTTCGCATTTGTGTTCCTCACGTGTTGCCCCAAAGAATGAGGTGATTTGGTAAAATGCTATGCCCAAGATAACTATCCGAGTGCCGGCGGTGGGGTGGTTCAAATAGCCTCGGCTATCACCTCATTATGTCCGGTCGTGATGGTCAAGTGGATTAAGGCGTCTTGTACATACCAGATGCGTTGCTTCTGGGAGTATGGGTTCGAGTCACTTCTGGGGTGTGAGTTTTCAGTTGCATATGTCCTGGGGACCATTCAGGCTTGTTCGCATTTGTGTTCCTCACGTGTTGCCCCAAAGAATGAGGTGATTTGGTAAAATGCTATGCCCAAGATAACTATCCGAGTGCCGGCGGTGGGGTGGTTCAAATAGCCTCGGCTATCACCTCATTATGTCCGGTCGTGATGGTCAAGTGGATTAAGGCGTCTTGTACATACCAGATGCGTTGCTTCTGGGAGTATGGGTTCGAGTCACTTCTGGGGTGTGAGTTTTCAGTTGCATATGTCCTGGGGACCATTCAGGCTTGTTCGCATTTGTGTTCCTCACGTGTTGCCCCAAAGAATGAGGTGATTTGGTAAAATGCTATGCCCAAGATAACTATCCGAGTGCCGGCGGTGGGGTGGTTCAAATAGCCTCGGCTATCACCTCATTATGTCCGGTCGTGATGGTCAAGTGGATTAAGGCGTCTTGTACATACCAGATGCGTTGCTTCTGGGAGTATGGGTTCGAGTCACTTCTGGGGTGTGAGTTTTCAGTTGCATATGTCCTGGGGACCATTCAGGCTTGTTCGCATTTGTGTTCCTCACGTGTTGCCCCAAAGAATGAGGTGATTTGGTAAAATGCTATGCCCAAGATAACTATCCGAGTGCCGGCGGTGGGGTGGTTCAAATAGCCTCGGCTATCACCTCATTTTGTCCGGTCGTGATGGTCAAGTGGATTAAGGCGTCTTGTACATACCAGATGCGTTGCTTCTGGGAGTATGGGTTCGAGTCACTTCTGGGGTGTGAGTTTTCAGTTGCATATGTCCTGGGGACCATTCAGGCTTGTTCGCATTTGTGTTCCTCACGTGTTGCCCCAAAGAATGAGGTGATTTGGTAAAATGCTATGCCCAAGATAACTATCCGAGTGCCGGCGGTGGGGTGGTTCAAATAGCCTCGGCTATCACCTCATTTTGTCCGGTCGTGATGGTCAAGTGGATTAAGGCGTCTTGTACATACCAGATGCGTTGCTTCTGGGAGTATGGGTTCGAGTCACTTCTGGGGTGTGAGTTTTCAGTTCTTGTTCGCATTTGTGTTCCTCACGTGTGCCCAAAGAATGAGGTGATTTGGTAAAATGCTATGCCCAAGATTACTATCCGAGTGCCGGCGGTGGGGTGGTTCAAATAGCCTCGGCTATCACACTCATTTTGTCCGGTCGTGATGGTCAAGTGGATTAAGGCGTCTTGTACATACCAGTTGCGTTGCTTCTGGGAGTATGGGTTCGAGTCACTTCTGGGGTGTGAGTTTTCAGTTGCATATTGTCCTGGGGACCATTCAGGCTTGTTCGCATTTGTGTTCCTCACGTGTGCCCCAAAGAATGAGGTGATTTGGTAAAATGCTATGCCCAAGATTACTATCCGAGTGCCGGCGGTGGGGTGGTTCAAATAGCCTCGGCTATCACCTCATTTTGTCCGGTCGTGATGGTCAAGTGGATTAAGGCGTCTTGTACATACCAGTTGCGTTGCTTCTGGGAGTATGGGTTCGAGTCACTTCTGGGGTGTGAGTTTTCAGTTGCATAT